>PVKS010000879.1:0-163711 GCA_004027875.1 Aplodontia rufa | reverse complement strand
ACAATGAGAAAGTTGGTCTAGAAACATGAGTTAAATTCAGATAAGATGTAATGCTTTACAATCTAATACTACTTTTAGAGTTATAATGGGAAGGGGAAGGGAGGGATAAGGGAGGGTAATTGGGGGGGGCACTCCTGGGGATAATTGCAATATCCAGAATATATACACATTTTATACACATTTTATATTATTTTGTTAAAATCTTGTAAGGTTGCTCAAAAATAAAAAAATAAAAAAAATAAAAAAAATGTTTCCAGACAAAATAAACAGATTTTATCCCAAAAAAAAAAAAAAAAAAAAAAAAAAAAAAAAAAAAAAAAAAAAAAAAAAAAAAAAAAAAAAAAAAAAAAAAAAAAAAAAAAAAAAAAAAAAAAAAAAAAAAAAAAAAAAAAAAAAAAAAAAAAAAAAATTCAAAAAAAAAAAAAAAAATTTTAACCAAAAAAAAAAAAAAAAAAAAGGACTGTAAGATAAACATGGCCTGTAATTCCTCTAGCAGGGAACTAATATCCAAAACTTTCAAAGAACTCAAAAAACTTAATATCAAAAACACAAACAATCCAATCAATAAATAGGCCTGAGAGCTAAATAGAAACTTCTCAACAGAGAAGGAAATTGAGCAAGAAAATGAATACATGAGAAAGTGTTCTAAATCACTAGTAATCAGAGAAATGCAAATCAAAACTACATTAAGATTTAACCTCACTCCAGTGAGACTGGCAAAGATGAAGAATATAAACAATAACAGATGCTAGAGGGGTTGTGGAGAGATAGGAACACTAGCACACTGTTGGTGGAACTGCAGACTGGTACAGCTGCTCTGGAAAGCAGTGTGGAGACTCCTCAAAGCATTAGGGATGGTTCCAGCATACAATCCAGCTATGCCTCTTCTGAGTATTTTTCTAGAGGAGTTAGAATCAGCACATTGCAGTGACACAGCAAAATCTATGTTCATAGCAGCTTAATTTACAATAGCTAAATTATGGAACCAACCCCGATGCCCCTCACCAGATGAATGGATTCAAAAGGATACACACACACACACACACACACACACACACACAATGAAATTCTACTCAGCAATTAGAAACAACGCTATTGCAGCCTTTGAAGGTAAATGAATGGCAATGGAAGAAATCATGCTGAGCAAAATTAGCCAAACCCAGAGACTCAAGTTTGAATTTTTCCCTCATTTGTGGAGGCTAGAGCAAAATCCAGGCTTGGGTGAAAGGTTGTCAAATTCATGTGTTAGATCCAGCAAAGGCATAGCAAAACATAATCTTGGGGAACCATAGATATGTGGGGTAGGAGGGAGGAGGGAGGGAGATTGGTGAGGTGAAAGGGAGGGAGGGAGGATAGGGAGGGATCCAGGGAGATAATCAACAATGTACCATACTCTACCCTCTTGAGAATCCAAATAATATTTATGCAATCATTTGATTCTAGAAAATTCATAATCTAAGCATTTATATCACTTGTAGGAGCAAAATATAAAAGAATCAAGAGACTGTGGTATGGGTGATGTGGGGATAATTCTTTTAAAAATAAATACATATTATATTGTTACTTTATATGCATTTATGATTGCATAATAACTCAATTCCTTAATAAAAAATTTAACAAAAAATACCAACTTCTGGGTATTTTCTCAGAACAGCTAGATTGGCATAATAAAGTGACACAGCTACATCAGTGTTTACAGCAACTCAATTTATAATATGGAACCAACCCAGATCTCCTCACTGGATGAATGGATTCAAAAACTGTGGTGCATGCGCGCGCGCGCGCGCGCGTGTGTGTGTGTGTGTGTGTGTGTGTGTGTGTGTTCTACTCTGTTATCAGCAAGAACAATATCATGACATTTCTAGCCAAATGGATAGAAATGGGAAATATGCTGAGTGAAATATCCCAAACACAGAGAATTAAGGGCCTAATGTTTTCTCTCATATGTGGAAGCTAGAGTAAAATCTAAGACAGGATGCAAGTTAGTTAAGTTTAATTAATAAACTCGCCAAAATTGGAATTTCACATAAGTTGGGGAAACCATAACTTTGAAGGTCGGGGGGTGGAGAAGGGAGAGAGGCAGGGAGGAGAGGGAAAGATACAGGGAGTTATCAATACAACTGGGAACACTTGACTCCCACGAGTAGCCTAATTATACACAGGCAGGCAGAGAAACTCATAAATTTCAAAAATTAATATACATGTATATGCTCATTTACAGTTTTAGCATGGGAGTACTGTAGAGGAGACATGAGACTGGGGAATGGATGAAGGCAGGGAGATCCTGGAATAGGATCGGACTTAACTTACTTTGTCAATATCCATGTGTGCAGGAATATGTGACAACAGCCCCTCCAATACGTAAGACTATGTTGAACACATGAAAACAAATAAAATTAAAACCAGGCTCTTTTTTAAAAAAAAGAGGATTAATATGTAGAGAATACATAAAGAGCTCAAAAAAACTTTACACCAAAAAATCAAATAACCTAATCAAAAATGGGCAAAAGAACTAAACATACACTTCTCAAAGGAAGAAACACACATAGCCAACTAATACATGAAAAAATGTTCAAAATCCCTAGCAATCATGGAAATGAAAATCAAACTATACCAAGATTTCCTCTCACTCCCATCAGAATGGTAATTATCAAGACTACAAATAATAATAAATGCTGGTGAGGATATGGCGGGAAAGGTACACTCGTACATTGCTGTGTACACTGTAAATTAGTACAACCACTCTGGAAAGCAGTATAGAGATTCCTCAAAACACTAGGAATGGAGCCACCATATGACCCAACTAGCCCACTCAGTATCTATCCAAAAGAAATAAAATCAGCATACTATAGTGATACAGCCACACCAATGTTTATAATAGTGCAACACACAATAGCCAAGCAGTGGAACCAGCCCATCACTAAATTAATGGATTAACAAAATGTCATATATATATATAATATATATACACACACACATACTTATATACACACTATACACACACAATGGCATTTTACTCAACTACAAAGAAGAATGGAATTATGGCATTTTCTGGTAAATGGATGGAACTGGAGAGCATTATGCTTAGTGAAATAAGCCAGCCTCAAAATCAAGGGTCTAGTGTTCCCTTTCATATGCGGAAACTAGAGAAAAGTTAGGGAGAAAAATGGGGATAGTGTTATATATCATACAACGAGAGTATAACAGTGGAGTGGAAGGAGATCAAGGGGGAGGAATGGAGGATAGGAAAGGGGAGGAAATGCAGAATTAACTTGACAAAATTACACAATGTGCATTTATAAATATGTCACAGTAAATTCTGCATATATATATATACACATATATAGTGTATATATATATATATACATTTAAAATATATAAACAAGTGGAAGGTAGACCAGGAGAGTAAAAGAAGAATAGGGGTAGGGAAAGGGGACTAGTAGGAACTGAAACGGAGTAAATTAAATTCTATGTATGAATGATTATGTCAAAATGAACCCAACTATTATGTATAACTATAAGCACCAATAAAAACAAAACAAAGAAGGGCTGGAGTGGTGGTTGGGCAGTTGCAGCACTTGCCTGGCATGCGCAAGTACGCGAGTTCAAACCCCAGCACACGTACACAACAAAGTGTCCGAGGAATGAAAGTCACATGAAAAACTAAATTAAAGTTGCTTCTCTCTCTCTCTCTCTCTCCCCTTCTTTAAAAAAAAAGAAAGAAAGAAAAAAGAAAAACAAAGCAAACCACTAAAATCAAGATAATTTGGTAAGATGGATAGATGCAAGAAAAATATGCAAAAATCAATAGTTTTTTCCCTTTTAGCAAAAAGCACCTTAGAAAAAGAAACAAAAAATTGCATGTAATGCTGACCAAACATACAATATCTAAGGATAAATACAAGAAAAGCACCAGATCCATATGAATAAAATTATGAAATAAAAGTGAAAATTATGAAATAAAATCTAAACATTTGTCTTTTCTCCCAGAACTAAATGCAAATTTAATCAAATTCTAGTTAGAATCACAACTCAAGTTGCCAGATTAAATACAGGATGTTAAATTTTTATTTCAGATAATAAACATTTTAGTGTCAGTACATCCCATTCAATATTTGGAACATACTTATACTAAAAAAAAAAAATGGTTTTCTAACTGACAGTTTAGCCCCAAAAGGATTAGAGAGGGAAGAGAATTAGATAAAATTATCCTAAAATCTATGTAGAAAAATAATTTTTCAATGCTATGTGGACAGTAGGTAATGAGAGGGGATGTATTAGTCATGGCTCTGGAAAGGAAACTCCTGGCATACCCAAAGTCTAATTCAAAATCATTCAATTCAGGGATTATTTACAGAGCTATGGGCATTAAGGGGCTGATCAGAGAGGGCGATGCTCCATTAGCAGATTCAGGAAGGCATTACAACTCTCGGGACTGAAGGAAAGGGGAAGAAAATGGTGTTACCAGGATCCCAGGAGAGTGGCAAGCAGGGCAGAGGAGCCACCAAGCAGGAGCAGACAGTTGGTAAATTGAAGTTCTAGGAGGAAGACATGCAACCCTCAAGGTAGGAAGACCTCTTGAAGAGCAAGAAGAAAGTAGAGAAGTAGTTAAGGGCCCAGGAGTTGGTACAGGGAGGGAACAGCAGTTGGGGATTCCTTCTAAGAAGGCTCCTTCTGTCTATGGCACGTGTCTGCTGAGCTACATCAGCAGCCAGACAGGAGGCCTCCACTGAGGGCTGCCATTTCCTCCCCAGACAGAGAAGCCCGGGAGACTGTGCACATCATCAACAAGGAGGAGCAGGGCTTCAATTTTGCCTTTCAGGAAAACTCCCGACATTCTGAAGGTTTCAGCAACAGCCTGGTTGTTTGTCCCATGGAAGGCTGGATCCCACCACTGTCCAGGTAAAGAAAAGTGAAGACCTCAGGATGCACCCTCCAGCAGGGCAGGGATCCAGTGCCTGCCAGCCAAGAGAATGCATTAGAGTTTCCCATTCACAGAATCTCCTCCAACTCTAAGATTTAGATATTAACAATTCCCTCTGTGTCCTACTTGCTCCCTAGTGTTTGTTTTCTTAATGAATTATGAAGCATTGAGAATTTTAGCTCCTTGTTCTTGATGTTCACTCATGTTTATAATTGTTTCCTTGCTGTCTTATATGTGTGAATCCACAAAGAAACATCTAACCTTGCCTGGCAAATCTTAAAATTTCCCCTTAATTTGGAGTGCCTTTTTGCTCATAGGTATCTTCTAATCCACTAGGCTCATATTTTTAGCATGTTTTAATTGGTTGGCTTGGTCAGCTAATCTGCTGTCTTGTTCCTCATCCAGGATCCAAATTGATATTTTCTTCACGCCAAAGAATGAAGGAGATGTGAATTTTAATTTGATCTGCAATGTGAAAAAGAAAGTCCATCCTCTGACATTAAATGTCAAAGCTGAGGGATACACTATGAATGCAGAGGTCAAGTTCAAGGACAGGGCTGGCGGTGTCACGCTCTTGACACCCAATCAGACCAACATCATCAACTTCTATGAGGTAAAGGATGAGAGAGCCTTACTCTCTCCCTCAGTCTCCACAATTTATGGGGAAAGATGGTACAAGAGAATATAAGCTGAGTCTTTCTTTCTCAAATGCTAAGAGACTAGAAAAATTGAAACATGCCAGAAACAGCTCCATCCTCAGCATGTATATAGTTGTTATGAGAATGCCTTATTTTTTCCAGAATGCTTTTCTTTTTCAGGGATGGGAAAGGATAAGAATCCTTAAATTAAACATAGGGTGGCTGAGGCATGAGGCCTGCAAGTATGATGCCAGCCTAAAAAACTTAACAAGACCCTGTCTCAAAATAAAAATTTTAAAAAAGTGTTGAGGTTATACTTAGCTCAATGGTATAATGCTTGCCTAGCATGTATGAGGCCCTGGGTTCAATCCCAGCTGCACACACACACACACAAAGGGTCGCCCAACACCTAGTAGCTCTTCCTGGAATATCTGACTACATTAAGCTAATAATAGTCAGCTCAGCAATGGTCATCTGCCATCTGATTTCTAAAAGAATATTTTTTTCTCAAAGAGAACTATAATTTTCATTCATTGCTCTATTTTCTGTCTTGAAGGTGGAGTTAAATGAATGTGTCCAGTGTGAATTCACCTTTATCAACGCTGGAAAGTTCAACTTCAACTTCCAGACAGAGCTTTCTGGGCCCAAATCCCTGTTGAAGTACTTTGAATTTTCACCCACTGACAGCACTGTGGATGTGGGGCAGAGTGAACTTGCCATCCTGTCTTTCCAACCACATCAGAAGTGTGTCTTGAAGGGCCTGGAACTTAAAATTAAGGTGAGATCATTTAACACTATCTAAATTCTGAAAGCAGTCACAAACTACAAACTTGCAGCAATCCTAGGAGTATTTATTCAAGAAAAATGGCCAAATATCCATAAGAATAATGAGTATTTAAGTACTGTGGCCCTATTCCTAGTTCCTTTTTCCAGTTCTTTACAGGAGCTCTGAAAATCAATGGTTCTGTAATCAAAGTGCAAGCCACTGACCTGCCAGACCTATCAGCTGCTGCAGAGGCAGCTTTTGGGGAATGCCCCAAAAGTCCCTTTGTAAAAGAATTTTCATTATTTACCCTGTCTAGAGTTTCAGTGGAAGCTTCCACTCAAGGGAGCCCACTCACAGGACTTTCTTTTATCTGACATGACTCACAGCTTGCTCACGTGAGCAGCCTTTTCTCACTAGGCATTTGTTGAAAATAATCAGTGGCAATTGTTTAATATTGTAGCTGCCTGAGCAAATAAAGAAGTTGACCAAAAGTATAAAAGGAAACAGTAGGGAAGGAGATGTCCATAGGAGACTTGGAAACCTTCCCTGGAAGCTATACAGACGTGCCCTGCATGTACAGCATGTGTGGATCTTGGGGTTGTGAGACTTGAGAGGCCTGTGTTCTTAACCTCTAGCTAACATTTAGGCTGTGAAAGGAAAAATGGAAAGCAAAGCAGAGTTGGAAGCTGCCTGCCTGGATGTCATACTGCAATCACAGAGCCCCTTGGGAAATGATCAGAGACTTAAGGAAATCTCTATCCAGCCATTAACTTGCCACTAAAATAACCTGAGCAGAGACATAAGAATGCAGCACCCCCCTCTTACCTGAAGTTCAATTTCCATGGTTTTAGTCAATCACTGAAATTATTTAATTTTCAAAGCCTGAAAATACTTAATGGAAAATTCCAGAAGTTGATAAATTTTAAATGATGTGTTGTTCTGAGTAGTGTGAAGAAACCTAGTGTTTTCTCATGTCATTATTCCCAGGCAATGAATCAACCCTTTGTCTAGCATATCCACACTGATCACACTACCCAACCCTTAGTCACTTAGCTGCTTTCCTAGTTATCAGATCCACTCCTGGGCAATGCATGCGTGTATTCAAGCAACCCTTATTTCACAAAACACAAGAGTGGTGATACTGGCAACTCAGGTATCCCAAAGAAAAGCCATAAAATTTCATTTAAGCATCATCTCACATCACCACAAGAAGGTTTAATGCAGTACAAAAAGATATCTTGAAAGAGGCCACTCACATAACTTTCATTATAGTATATTGTTAAAATTGTTCTATTTTATTATGAGTTATTGTTAATTTATCATGCATGGTTTTTAAATTAAACTTTATTATAGGTATGTATGTACATGAACAAACAGTGTATATATAATATTCAGTACTCTCTGTGATTTCAGACATCCATAGGGGCTCTTGGAACATATCATCCACAGATAAGCAGGGACTCCTATACAGACTTTACTGATAAAGTTCCTAAACAAACAGTAATAAGAGGAACAAAACCAGGCTGGGGCTGTGAGATCTGGTTTCTAGAGTTGCTACATTAGTTTAGATATCCACTTTCCAACAAAGAATATGAGACATGAAAAAAAGAAAGTATTATCCATGCCTGGAGGTGGCAGGGGAAACAATCGATAGAAACTTTCCGCAAGAAAGCCCAGATGTTGAACTTACAAGACAAATACTTGAAATCAACTGCTCAGTGGTAGAACGCATGCTTAGCATGCTCAAGACCCCAGATTCAATCCCCAGCATCAAATATCAATAAAATGTATTCAAAGGACCATAGGAAAATGTCTAAAGAACTAAAATAGAATATGAGAACAATGTTTCAAATGAACCCCAGCACCACATACACAACGAAGTTTCAGAGCAACGGAGGCCACATGAAAAGTTAAATAAAAATCAATTCTTTCTCACTGACCCTCACTCTTTAAAAAAAAAAAAAATATATATATATATGCTGATTCTGGTCTGAAGCAGTGGCTCAGTGGTTAAGGTGTTTGCCTGGCAAGCACAGGGACATGAGTTCAAACCCCAGCACCATGTACACAACAAAGTGTTGGAGCAACTAAGGCCACGTGAAAAACTAAATAAAATTGACTCTCTCTCTCTCTCTCTCTCTCTCTCTCTCTCATGCACACACTGTCCCTCTCTCTTTAAAAAAAAGTTTTTTTTAAAATATGCTGATTCTAACTATTGTGGGAAAATACCTAGGATAGCAAGGTCGTATGGTGGTTCCATCCCTAATTTTTTGAGGAGTTTTCCAGAGTGGCTTTACCAGTTTACCAAGGGAATCCTAAAAACAAGATTAACAGCTAGTGCTCATGAGAAACCTAGGAGGTGTGAAAACAGCAAGCCAACATATTCCCAGTGCTGAAAGAAAAAAACTGTCAATGAGGAATTTCATATCCAGAAAAACCATTCTTCAAAAATGGAGAGACCAAGACATTCTCAGATAAAAATGGAATTTATCACTAGTACACTTTCCTATGAGAAATAATAGAGAATCCTCCATACTGAAATGAAAGGACACCAGGGAGTAACTCAAATCACCTTGGAAAAAATAAATACCACCAGTAGAGGAAACTACACAGGTTATATAAAAGACAATATAAATATATTGTTTGTAACTTTTTTCTATCTGAGATCACACACAGCTATATGAAGCAATGACTATAATCTGTGTCGATGGGCATTAAAGATGTGCTTTATATAATAAAAGCAAAAAGGAAAGGAAGAGTGCTGCATAGGAGCAAAGTTTTTTCATATTATTGAAATTAGGCTTTTATTTACCCAAACTACATTGTTATAAATTTGGGTGGTATTAGTAATCCTCAGGGAAAACACTAATAATGTAGCTCAAAAGAATATAGTAAAAGAAATAACAAGGGAATTAAAATATCACCCTAGAAAATTTCTAACACAAATGAATGCAGTACAGAGGAGTAATAATAAAACTGACACAGGCAGATACTTACACTAAATGTAAATTAACTAAATACTCTAATAAGATAGAAATTGGCAAAATGATGGGAAAAAATATTACCCTGCTTTATGCCGTCTATAGAGAAACTCTTTAGATTCAAAGACACAAATAGGTTGAAAGTCAAATGATGTAAATATACATACCATTCAAATAGCAACCAAAAAGAGATGGAGTGCATATATCAACACCAAAAAAAAAGCTGGCACCAGGGTTAAAAGAAAAAAAATATTTTATAATGTTGATGTCAATCTATCAAGTAGACATAATGGTTATAAACTTATGCACATGTAACAACAGAGTGCAAAAACATACATGAAGCAAAACAGACAGATTTGAAGAGACAAATAGACGTTTCAGCTGTCATAGACAGGGAATTCAGTGCCTTGTTTTCAATAACGAATAAAACTAGACAGAAGGTTGGCAAGACAGTACAAAGACTTATTATAAAAAGACCATAAAACAAACCTCAATAAACTTAAAAGAACTGAAGTCATGCAAAATATATTCTTCAACCACAATAGAATGAAAATGGGAATCAATTACAACAGGTATTTGAGATGCCCCACCAAATACATTACTTTTATTCAAATCCTCAATAAGAAGGTGATTGATAGGGAGATGGGGTAAAACTATTGGAACCTGTCTTAGGCTGTGCTGCTAAAACAGAATAACTGAAGCTGGTTCATTTATAATTGCTGCCAGAAAGATGAGGCAAGGACACCAGAGGAATATTCAGGAAGCAGTTTTAATCATGCTGCATCAGGTCCAGAGGGCTGATGCCACAAAGTCTGTAACCCAAAAGGGAGGGAAGTCTCTACCTTTTATAAAATGCTTAGTTCTTGTTACATACGGATTGGCTAACAGCTAAAGGTCACATAATAATTGTTTTACCAGTAAAATGGAAACAGTGACTTTTAGACAGAAAGGTCCCTTGTGAAAAGTCCCTTCTACAAGTTTAATGCAAACCCTAGCATATACAACAAGTTTCAAACTACAAAAAGCTTGTTGCAAAGATCTTGCTAGCAACAAGAAGTTAAAATGAAAAAACTCACATTTTTTTCTTTCTGCTTGGGTGGGGTTTTTTCCCTCCCGTATCATATTGAACAGAAACTTATTGACTCAGTTCTGGAAGCTGAAAAGTCCAATATCAACGTGCTGGCGTCTGGCTAGGGACTTCATGCCATGTAAAACCAAGGCAGAAGCCATCACAGGACAGAAGTGATGGAGGGAGGGGAGAGAGCAGAGAGAGAGAGAGAGGGAGAGAGAGAAAGCAGGGACAAGAGGGGATAAACCCACTTACACAATAACAAGCCCACTCCTTCAATACCAGCATTAGTCCACCTCTTTCAGTCCCTGCCCGCAACACAGTCACAATGGAAATTGAATTCCAACACAAGGTTTGGTTTTGTCTTTTATTCTTTGGTTATATATACCACCAAGATGCACCTGACTTACTCATAAAAGCATGAAACACAATCCACTCCAACTTGGTCCCCAACACTTCCCCTGACCACACCTACTCCTATCCTCCACTCTACCAGTCCCTCTTCAATCTATTTATAGTTTATGTTTTTTTTAATTAGCACTCTGAGGAGACACCCAATGCTGGGACCCACCATGCCACATCCATGCATGTACATATAAAAGTTCAGTCAGATTCATTCCACTGTTCTTCCCTTTTCCTGTTCTTTCTTCCTCCTCCTCAATCCCCTTCAACTACTCTACTAATCTTTCCTCTATTTTGATGAAATTCCCTCTCCATTTTTTTTCCTTTATCTTTGTCTTTCTTTTGGATTAACTTCCATGTATCAGAGAAAGCATTCAATCTTTGCTTTTCAGGACTGACTTATTTCACTTCAGATGATGGTTTCCAGTTACATCTATTTACCAGCAAATGCCATAAAGCCATTCTTCTTTATGGATGAGTAATACTCCACTGTGTATACATACCACATTTTATTTATCCATTCATCTGTTGAAGGGCACATAGACTGGTTCCATCACATGACTATTGTGAATTGTGATGCTTTAAACATTGATGTGGCTACATCGCTGTGGAGATAGTATGCTGATTTTAAATATTTTTATATATATACTGAGGACTTGGATACCTAGGTCATATGGTAGTGAAAAACATGAGACTTTTTTAGAACAAGCATCCAAAATATGGTGGAACCCAAGGTGAGTCACTGGCCACTTGAGGCTCCTCTGTTCTCCTGGCCAGGAATTCAGTGGTAGAGTTGAAGACATCATCCCTGAGAAAAGCCAGGCTGTTGCTCAGAGGGTTTCCTCCCCCTACCCTCTCATCTGAGAAGTGTGTTTTTCAGTACATCCATTTCTTACAGCAAAAAGAAACCTCGCGAATCAGAAGATCTTCCTACCCTAATTGGCAGAAAAGTTGAATGTGATAAATCTAAACCTTTGTCAGAGAATCAGACACAAAAAAATATAAGTTTTAAAAGTCTTAAATAAGAAAAATAGTTTTAAATTTATAAAGTTGTTTATGCAAAATTATGCCAAGGATTGCTGACTTGATGATGTTTACAAAGTTTCTTCTAGTGTTTATTTTAGTAATATTTATTCTAATGATGCACAGAATGAATCTTGGATTCATGGGAGTCGGTTATTAAATCACGGTTCAAAAGGACTCTGGGATATCAGCCTTTGCCCTCATTCTTGTCATCTCCTCATCACCAATGTTCTTCCTACCTAAGCCTATGTCAGCATTCCGGAGGGGAAGAGCCTGAAGAACGTTCCCCAGCAAGACTGTGCCTCTGTAGTCAAGATTGGAGTCCCTCCTGTCCTCTTCTGTTTATATCCCAATGATCAGACCTACTTCCTGTGGCCACCCTGAGCTGCACAGGAGAATGGGAAATCAAGCAGTTTATGAACATATAATGGCAGCCAGTCAGTCCCACTAGAAAGGAAGCCATGGGAAGAGGACCACCTGTGTCTGCTACACCCCTCCCCCTTCAAGCTGAACCACTGCCACAGGAGCAAAGCAAGAGGAGCTCTTATAAATACACAAACTCTAGCTTACTGAATCAGAATCTCTGCAGTTAGAACCCTGAGACCTATATTTTTTTAAAACACCAACTGCTTTCTTTCCTCCTTATCCTGAGGATGTAAGTACCCTCTTCCTGCTTCTCTGAATCATAGTGCCCCTACGGTTCCCTCTCCGCAGATCAGTCATGGCCCAACATTTATGTGCAGCATCTCAGGCTCTGCTGTGAGTCCAGCCATCCACTTCTCCTTCACCAGCTACAACTTTGGGACTTGCTTCATCTACCAAGCTGGAATGCCCCCATACAAACAAACCTTGGTTATCACCAACAAGAAAGAAGCACCCATGAGGTAAGTAAGGCTTCTCAGAGCGTCTAGATGATTCCTAAGCTCCTTGTGGGTCCCAGAGAGTCCATATATGTTTAGTCATGCCAAGACCTAAAAGGAAGCATTATGGGAAAGAGTCAAACCCTTTAAGGTGGACATGAATCCTGGGTCTCTAACCTTACCACTAATGCTAATCCCTGGGTAGCTGTGAGCCACTTTGCTTAAAATCTTCTTTCTGCACAGAGGGCAATGCCAAATGATCTAATGGGAAGTTTTGTGGCATCTATTTCTTTTCTTCATGTATAAATGTATAAACTGAGGTTTGGAGAGTTAAATGGTGAATTTCTCTTCAGAAAAGAATAGGTCTGTACTAAGACAATCTTCTGATTCAAATCCAGCCTCTCTGCTTCATCCCAGAGGAACATTCTAGTACAGATTTCTGGGCCCCATTTCAGACCTAAACAGAATCTCGTCAGGTCCAGAAATCTGTGTTCACTCAAAACTCTGTGCATTAGCACTAGAGAGAACCTTCTGCACTGAGGAAAACATTGCTCATCTGCATTGTCCAGTGTGGTGGCCCGGAGCTAGATGTAGCTATGGAGCACTTGAAATGCAGCTAGTGCAACTAAGGAACTGGATTTGTATTTAATTCCCCTAATTAATTTTAATTTGGATAGTCATATGCATCTAGCGGATAGCACAGATATAAGTTCAAGTTTCAGCTCTTCCTTAGTTGTATGACCTTGGCCACATTTTTTCTTTTTGTCATTCTAGAATTGAACCCAGGGCCTTGCAGTGCTAGAGAAGCACTGTACCACTGAGCTACACCACCAGCCCAAGGCCAGATTTCTTAACTCTTCGTGCCTCTTTCTCCTTGCCTGAAATTGGGAGAATCAGTGCCTACCATATAGGACTGCTAGTAAGACTAAATTAGTCTTTCTCCATACAATACATAGAATAGTGCCTAGAATGTAGAACATGTTCTGTTATTGTTAGTGGCACTGCCATTGCTGTTGCTGCTGCTGGTGGTATTGTAATCAATATCCAGAATATTATATTAAAATACTGTCATATAGTTTATTTAAATATCAATTTTAAAACTTATCTACCTACATGCTTCTTACATGATTTAATGTAATCTCACTCTTACTTTGTTTAAGGCATTGAGCTTGCTAGACATCTTCTTTCAATGCCAGTCAGGCAGATGAGAAAAGGCTGTAATGAAGGCTGTAATGTGCCTTCCTACCCACTGTTGGGGTGGGGTGGGCATGATCTTTCAAGACCCATTTTGGTTGAGTGGTGAGCATAATAATAACAGCTCACCTTTATGGGACATTTTCTCTGTGCCCAGTTTAGTGACTGCTTTAGTCACTTTATCTCATTTAATCCTCACAACAGTCATATGAAATAACTATTACTTTCCCCATTCTACAGATAAGGAAACAGATCCAAAAGGGCAAAGTAACTTTTCCTAGTCACACAGCTAACTAATAGCAGAGCCCAGGTCCAACCTCCTGTCTAGAACACACTCCACTCCAGCCGTGAGATGCATAATCATGGAAGCAGGGGCTCCGTGGAGCGAAAGAGCACTGGGCGAGGGGTCATGAGCCTTTGCACTTGAGGCTTAGTTCTGCCTGCATCTCAGGATGTGACTTGAAGAGTATGGGCTGCTCCTTGCTGTGGTTACTACCAGTTCTTTAATGACTTCTCTGACTCTAGGACAGCAGAGCAGGAAATCCATCAGCACCCAATCCAGAGAGACAAGGGGATGTATTCATCCCTCTAGGTCAGCCTTCCCACAGCCTGTACCCTTTCCTCTTTGTTTTCCCCAGCATAGATTGTTTGTACACCAACACCTCCTATCTGGAGGTGAACTTCCATGTGGATGTGGTGAAGCCAGGAAATACACTGGAGATTCCAATCATCTTCTATCCTCGAGAAAGTATCAGCTATCGAGAACTCATCCCCTTTGAGATCAATGGACTCTCCCAGCAAACTATAGAAATCAAAGGGAAAGGCACTGAAATGAAGGTGAGAGCCACTGGGAGAGAGCGGTCCTTAGGCTCAACCCCTCCCTCCCACCCTTCCCAGCCTCCTTTGGCCACCTGAACCCACACATCTCTCCTCCAGGGTTGCTCTACCAGAGGTCCACCTATCCCACTGAGATGATGTCCCTAATCCCACAAAGAGGGTAATTGTCAAATCAGACTCAAGAGAATCATAGCTCCTACTCAATTCCAAACATCACTGTTTTGAAGGATTCTGGTAATCACAGGCACTAGAGAAACTTCATCTTTGTGGAGAAGTGTGAGATTATCAGATGCAGTATCCCAAACACATTTTCCAAGAGTATGTTTTCTTTTTAGGTTTAATAGACAACATTTTTAGGCAACATATGCAGACACAGGTTTTAGCTATGAAACATCTTTCTTTAACACCCCCATTGATTGGGTACTAGGATGACCTTTGGTCAAGGATTCCCTCTATCCAGGTGGCCCAGATAGGAAGGGAATGGTGCTGTATTGTTACCCATTCATTTCTTCCCAGTCTCTGGTGGGAATATTTGTATTGTTATAGGAGGTTTGGGAAGATTGAAACCTTCCAATATTCTTACATTTCAGCAACCAAAGGGAACTGGGAGGGGGCCTGTTCCTGGTAGTCTTCCCCCAATGCCATAGGAGAAGTAGCACGTTGCCACCTGGTCTGTCTGGACCCAATACAGAGACAGGTCTCTTCCCATGCCACTGGCTCCTTCATTCACTTGTTCTTTCATTTGTTCATCATCACCCATCATATACTGGTAGCTTAAACATGTTCTCAGACTTCCAAGCATTCACTGGCCAGTCAGGGGGACCCTTTCGCCTTTTTAGACAAAATAGAAACATGTGGACTGGAAGATGAAGATAGTTGGAGGGAGGAGTGCAGCTTAGTGACCAATCAAATCAGAGTGGCCAGTAGGTGGGGCTTATTGCAGTTCCGTGTCCTCCTGGAGGGCAAGGCTTAGCCTGTCTGTGGCCTGATCCAGATCAACATTTTGATCAGTGCCCTAGAGGAGGACTTTGACGTACATCAGCTTCTCTCCAATTCTACTGCCACCATTCTAGCCAAACCACCTTCACGCCTCCTCAAGCTTTCTCTCTTAACTTCTCAGGTCCATTCTCCACAGAGGAGCAAGTCAGAACACTGTCACATGCATCCAATTGGGTCCCTGCATGCTTCCTGGGCTTCCTGTTTCTCCCAAGACAGAGTCCACTCTTCCTCTCCCCACCCAGCAACAGTGTACAAAGCCTTGAAAGTCCTGACCATTTCTCCAGACTGCCCTAGTCTGCTAGCTCCACAGGCCTTGACCAGGCTGCCTCCTCAGAACTGGGACTTGCACAACCCGTCTCTTCCCCCAGGATTGTCCCCAGTCCTGCACCTACACTGACCAGATCCTTCCCTGCTTTAGCACTCAGTGCAAGCATGCTATCTTCAGGAAGGCCTCCCTCAGTCCCCAGTCTAGTGTCCACTCCCTGTCATGTACTGTCAAGATGCCCCAGGGTTTTCCTTGCTATCTCTTAACCCAGTTCTCATTATGGAATTTTGCAATATGTTTAGCGGGCATTTTATGTTCCTAAATGTTGAGGAAATTAATGAATGTCTAGCTGAAGAGGTTAAAGCACTGAAAGAGAGAGCCACCCTTGCTTCACCAGGGTAGATGTATTATAATATTTATTTTTCTTATTCACTAATGAGCTCCTCTTCCTACCTTCTTTCTTGTTCCACAGATTTCAGTCCTAGATCCCGCCAATAGGATTGTGAAGTTAGGAGCTGTCCTGCCAGGACATGTTGTGAAGAAAACAGTTTCCATCATGAACAGCAGCCTTGCACAGCTCACATTCAACCAGTCAGTCCTGTTCTCCATTCCAGAACTCCAGGAACCCAAGGTTGGTGCTCAGGGAACTTCCAGGGACCCCTTCATGCTTCCTGATGGTAAGGACAACCAGGCCAGCAACACTAACTGCTCACATTCCTCGTGCACCTAGAATGTTCCAGACCATTCTAAGAGCTTTCCCTGTGTTACCCACTGGTCATTTCAAGAATAACAGTGTGGGGTTAGTGCTCCTTCTAGTCTTATTTTACATTTTCATTTCATTTTCCACATCATTCAGTGTTGCTTGTTCATTTGCACCTCCACTGCATAGATGGACCAGTTCTCAATTATTCTGTTCATTAGAGTTGCTTCAGGGTTTTATATCATAAACAACATTGTAGTATCCATGATTTTCTCCACAAGATAAGTTCCTAGAAGTGAGCTTGTTGGGTCAAAAGGAAAGGTGTTTGAATAAGTCTTGCTAATATGCTCCCTGAAAGGCTGTTGCAGCTCTCCTCAGGGGTGGGAGAAGAGTGTGCATGTTATTAAATCCACTCCCTCAACATCCCTGGATAGAGGAGCTTCCAGTCCAGGGTGCCAGCTACCCAGTTCACCATCATCAATATTTGGATGATCCTTCAAAACTGGACATGTGTTTCATTCTGAGGGTGGACTACATTTATTCCTTCATTCAATTCATTATTTTTTATTGAGAGATTTATTATAGAACAACTGTACAAGTTTTTAACAAAATAATATAAAATGTGTATAGATTCTGGATATTACAATTACCCCCAGGAGTGTCCCCCCAATTACCCACCCTTATCCCTCCTTTTCCCTTCCCACAACATGTCTTAAAAAGTATTATGCTGTATAACATTACACCTTATCTGAATTTAACACATGATAATAGACCACCTCTCTCAATGGCCAGGGTCTAGTTCCAGCCTCCACAGATGAGTGAAGACATTTGACCCTTGGTTCTCTGGGTTATGCTGACTTCACTCAGCCTGATTTCTTCCACAGCCATCCATTTACCTTCAAAGGCTGCAATATCATTGTTTCTAATTGCTGTGTAGAATTCCATGGTATAAATGTACCACAGTTTTTGGATCCATTCATCCAGTGAGGGGCATCTGGGTTGTTTCCATAGTCTAACACATTCGATTTATTCTTACATTTGCTCAATGATGCTAAGAGTGGGGACTAGAAAGATGTCCATGACAGACCTTGGTCTGCTGGAGTCTTTTGGGGTCATAGACACATAAACAATCCCAGAACAGCATGGGAACTGCATAAGCAGAGTAGGATTTGGGAACAGGGTTGTGCAGAGAAGGGGGCTATGAAGGCCTCAGAGTTCAGAAGCCCATAGTACATTTTACCAAATGAATGGGTGTCTCCCTGACAGGTTGGGGAAGGGTGACCATGGGGGAGCAAAGGTATATGTGCTCCAAAGGGGCCATGCTTCTGGAGAAACAGATGCAAATCAATGTAGAAGTGTTGTAGACTACCTAGGAATCACAGAACACAGAAACATTGGCTGTGGGAGTCCAGACAGAGCAAGAGAACCAGTGGGTATCTCCTCCCAGGACCACACATTGCCCACAACACCATCCAGATGAGGAGGGCAAACTTGGTGCTTTCCTTTCCTCACTAATCCAAACTAACGTCCTTAGTCCCAGTGGGTCAGGCCCCGTAACAGTTTGGCCACCCAAATTCTGCCCCCTTGAGTGGTCAGACAAAAGCTGTCAGAATGATCTGTGCTGGCCCCATCACCTGCATCCAGCTTCCAACACATCATGCTTGAGAAATCTCTAGGATTATTTTCCTATTGCAGCTGCTCCTCCTCTCGTCTTACTCCCAGTGGCCATAGGCTCCTTGTGGGTGACTAGTCAACACCTCATACCAAAGGGAGCTTGAGGATCCTCAAAGCTGATGTGTATTTACTTTTTCTTTTTTAAAAAAGAGAGATAAGGAGAGTGAGAGAGACAGAAAGAGAGAATCAACTTTATTTAGCTTTTCATCTGGTTTTCATTGCTCTGACACTTCGTTGTATATGTGGTGCTGGGGTTTGAACCTAGGTCCTCACGCATGCCAGGCAAGTGCCGTACCACTGAGCCACTACTCCAGCCCCTGGATATACTTTTTACCAGGACTAAGGGGAAAGAGAAAGTCAACCAAATTTATCCAGGGGTTTTTGAACTTTAAAATACATGAGTCACCTGAGGAACTTTTGAAAATGCAGGTTCAGAGCTGATTTTGTTGATCTGGGGAGAATGTGCATTTTAATAATCCCAGGGAGTACCAGGCACAGTGGTGCACACCTATAATCCCAGCAACTTGGGAGACTGAGGTAGAAGGATCATCCAAGGTCAGCCTGGGAAACTTAGTGAGATCTTGTCTCAAAATTTAAAAAAAATAAAATAAAAAGGACTGGGGCTATATCTTTGTGGTAAAGCGCTCCTGGCTTCAATCCCCAGTACCAATTATAATAATAATCCCAGGGTGCATTGGGAAACATCAGAATGTTGAGTGCTTCCTGTTTCCCATTACTATTTCTTCTTTCCTGGGGGAGGAAGGAATGAAATGCCCAAGACAAGTCAGAAAGGGAATAGACATTTATGGGATGGCTGTTATATGCCACACATTTTATATACATGATCTTCTCCTTCACCGTAGTGCAAATCACAGACATTTTAAGTGACTTACTAAAGATTGCCCAGCTGGTAAGAGCAAATGAGAGACTTGATGCCTGGGCTGGGACCTCAGAAAATGGAGGCCTCAGAGACTTCCCCACCACCTTCAGCTCCTGAAACCATTGTCACTTTGTCCAGGTCATCACCTTGGTGCCTTTCCAGAACATCACCCTGAAGCCCAAAGAAGTCTGTAAAGTGGATATCACCTTTGCCCCAAAGAAGCGTGTCCCTCCCTTCTCTGAGGAGGTGTTCATGGAATGCATGGGGCTCCTGCGCCCCCTCTTCCTCCTCAGTGGCTGCTGTCAGGCCCTGGAGATCTCCCTGGACCAGGAGCATCTTGCCTTTGGACCAGTTGTGTATCAGACACAAGCCACGCGCCGCGTCCTCATGTTGAACTCGGGCGATGTGGGTGCAAGGTAGGGAACAGCGCCTCCCACCAGAGGCTGCAGCAGACAGCTCGGTGCCTGGATTGCTCTCATTCCTGACCTCTCCCTTGTACACATACCCTTACCTTGGGGTGTGACAGCAGTGGCTTCACCCGAGTTGAGGCTGCTGCCTTGGTTACCAACATCAATATGATGGAGTATGTCTGCTCCATCCTGCTAAATGTGCTGTATGTGGCTCATCTCATCTAATTCCACAACAAGCCTAGGCAACCAGAACTACAACTAATCTGTTTTACAGAAGAGGAAACTGAGGCACCAAGAGATTTGAGTTAAATAATGCATGTAGCAAAAATTTACAAGTCCAAGTGCAAAGCTGAGTGCTGAGCATTCTTGCATATGGTCTCCCACTTAGCTACCCAGGATCCTCAAAGGAAGGTACTGTAGTATCTCTGTTTCACAAATAAAGTGAGGCCTACGATGGTTAGGTGATTTGCCCAGGACCACACAGCCAGGAGTGGAACCCGGTGTATCCGTGACAGCTGGTGGTCTTTCTAGGCTGTTCGCTCTTGTCTTGCAAATGCTGACAGAGCAGTGCGGGCTTCACACCACACATCCCAGGGGCACTCATCACAGACTCAGACCCTGGGAGGAGTGATGCAGTGGTCCTGTCACCGAAGGCCCTTACCTGCACCATCCATCCAGGCTCCTGCCTGGACCAATATCTGACCACACAGGGCCATCAGATCCCAGGGCCACCAAGAACAGGCATGACTGTCATATGAAGAGATTGTCACCGCCCTGCTGGACCTGAACTGAGTGGTAATGCAGGGCATGGTAAAGACCGTGGCCTTGGGAGGGTTCAGTCCTAGCACAGCCACTTGCCAACTCTGTGATGTTGGGACAAGTGTGTATACAAGCTCATGCACATGTCTTCTGGTGTGTCACTGGTGGGTACTAAGTGTGGCCACTTCCCACCCCTAGCTCAGCTCAGAAGGAGCCCAGTCACCTTACCCAGGTGTTGTCTTGCCTTACATTCCCCAACTGCCTTTGCTCAATCTGGCAGGTCTTTTTCTTCTTAGGTCCTAGGGAACAGGTAAGGGAGGGAAACCTGGCCACCATAAGCCCAGGCAAGGTCCTTAGTCCTCAGGCGCACTGAGGACACCCTGGGAGCACTAGCAAACTGTCTTCCATGTCTTCTTTCATCTAAAAAGGTTTAAGTGGGATACCAGAAAATGCAAGCCTCATTTCTCCATCAGCCCCGAAGAAGGCTACATCACCTCGGGCATGGAGGTTTCTTTTGAAGTGACCTACCGTCCCACCGAGTTGGGAAAGGAGAGTCTCTTCAAAAATGTGCTTTGCTTCATCCAAGGAGACAGTCCTCTGTGCCTCAACCTGTCTGGGGTCTGCGTGGGACCACCTGCAGTAAAAGAGGTGAGGAGGCGCTGCCCAAAGAGTGAGCCCCGCAAGGGAACTCAGTCCTCAGCACCCACATCGCCCCTTCCCACCTGCCGCCCTCACGCCACAAGGACTTTTCAGTTAACTCCTGTTCATCCCTCAGCTCTCAACTCAAGCATTACATTCTCAAGGAAGCATGCATCCATGTCCCTTCTAGACCAAATTCTGTTAAACACCTTCTGTGGAGGGTTTAAAAAGTGGCTTTGGGTGAACCCTCTTCTAGCCTGGTTCCTGGGAACCTGACTGCTTTCAGTTCCGTTTCTGTTTCCTGACAACATTGCTTACAGTAAAAATGTCACAACCTCCCTCCCTGAAATTTTGTTATTTCAAGAATGTTGGGGCTGGAGAGGTGGCTCAGCAGTACAGCCTTTTACTGGCATTCCACAAGGACCCAGGTTTGATCCCCAGCACCAATTTATACAACTAAGTGGAAGAAAAACAAAAACCAGATGAATTTTTTAAAAAATCAACTCTCTCTTTCTCACTTTCTCTCTCTCTCTCTCTCTTAAACTAAAAAAGAATTTTATATGAACATGTATAAATAAGTTTCAGCAAGAACCAATTATTTTTTCCTCTTGGGTAAATACCTAGTTGTAGGATGGCTGGGTCATGAACAGGGCAGGTCCCTGTTCATCTTCTAAGAAGCTGCTAAATTGTTTTCCTTGTATGTCCTTTCCCTGCTCCAGTTCTCCTCTTGTGTCCTGTTTTGTTCCCACTAGCAGTTTCTGACATTCCCACTTGCTCCACATCCTTACATTTGATGTGCTCGATTTTTTAAAGTTGTGGACGTTTTACTAGGTATGTAATAGTGTCACACTGAGGTTTTTCATTTGCTTTTCCCTGATGACTAAAGATGTGGAGCATCTTCTCAAGTATGCATCTGACATCCATATATTTCCCTATCGAACTGTCTATTCAAATCTTTTATTTTTAATTGGGTCATCTGTTCCCAAAGTTTTGAGAGCTCTTTTTATATTCTGGACACAAGTTTCACATTTAGGTCTTCAATCTTTTGAAGTTGATTTTTGTATATAGAGAAAGATATGGATCAAAATTCACTTTTGTATACAAATACCCAATTATTCCAACACCATTTGTTGAGAAGATTATCCTTTCTCCACTGAATTGCCTTGGCACCTTTGACAAAAATCAGTTGATCAGGTATGTGTAAGTCTGTTGCTGAATTCTTTTCTTATCCATTGATCTATTTGACTGACTCTATGCCAGTTCCACACTGACCACATTGATAAATCCAGGGGCTGCTTCTCACCCGTTCTTTCTTAACCTGTGGTAGCATACAACACCATAAAGTGGCCCCTCATCCTCCGAACTCCAGGACATCCCCCTCTCCTGGCTTCTTCCCAATCCACTGGCTACTCTTCACACCTGCGCTGATTCTTCTTAACACTGGAGTGTGCCCATTAGGAATCAGTCTTTAGATTCATTCTTTTTTTTTCTTCGGGGCTGAGGACCGAACTCAGGGCCTTGCACGTGCTAGGCAAGTGCTCTGCCACTGAGCTAAATCCCCAATCCCTAGATTCATTCTTTTTTTATTGGTTCTTTTTAGGTATACCTGACATTAGAATATACAATGACATAATTATAAAAGCATGGAGTTTAACTTGTTCTAATTCAGTCACCTGGTTTTTCCCCTTCCCCTTGTTTCCTCCCACCCTCTGTTCTTTTTTGACGTACACAACAACAGAATATACGTTGACATAAGTATGAAAGCTTGGCGTGTACCTTATTTTCACTCAGTTCCCGGTATTTCCTCCTCCCCCACCCCCATTCTGTTCCCTCTTCTCTATTGATCTTTCCATTATTTACTAATAGTTTCTTTATTAAATTTAGTGACTTGTTGATATACATGTTGATGAAATTCGCTATGATATGTTCACATACAAACTTAGGAAAGTACAGTAAGATTCCTTCTTTTTCCTAAAGATATTCCTTCCTTTTTGATCTCATTCACTTTCTTGGTTAAAAGAAATGCTACCATATTGACAACTCCCAAATCTGGACTTTTCTCCCACCTGAACTTTTCCCTTTAACTCCGTATTTGTAAATTCCACTTCCTGCTTGACTCATAGGCTTCTCAAACATAACATGTACGGAACTGGGTTCCTGAATCTCTCTCCCAAACCTGCTCCTCCCACAACATCTCCATCCTTCTAGTTGCTCAAGCTAAGAACATGAGTATCATTCCTGAATCTTCTTCCACTTACACCCAAGATCCCATACATCAGAAAAATGCTAACTGGGCATGATGGTGCATTCCTGTAATCCCAGAAATTTGGGATTACTAAGTCAGAAGGTTTACAAGTTCAAGGCCAGCCTGTGCAACTTAGCATGACACTGTCTCAAAATAAAAAGGACTGGGAATTATCTCAGTGGTAGAACACTTGCCTCCCCTACGTGCTCCATACCCTACTTACTTGTTTGTGTTCAGTTTCTCCCTCCCCTCTAGAATGTAGTGTCTCCCAGGACAGAGACTTTTTGTTATTTTGTTCATTGCTATAACTCCACAACCAAGAACAGTGCCTGGTACATTTTGTTCAAGAAAATAAATATTTGTTGAAAAAAAAGAAAATTACCAATGGAAACTCATGATGTTAAAATCAGTCTTCCCCTGTGCACATTCAGTTCCTCTGGCACCTGCACACAGACCAGGGGCAAGTGCCCTGGAAGGTGACGTACCTACTTTCTTCCAGGTGGTGAATTTCAACTGCCAGGTACGCTCCAAGCACACACAGACCATCCTGCTGTCAAACCGCTCCAACCAGACCTGGAATCTACACCCCATCTTTGAGGGCGAACACTGGGAGGGGCCTGAGTTCATCACCCTCGAGCCCCATCAGCAGAACAAGCCCTATGAGATCACCTACAGGCCCCGCACCATGAACCTGGAGAACCGCAAGCACCAGGTGGGCTGAGGCCTCCCCATCAGATCCCTGGCATAGTGGAAGGAAGGCAAGAGCCTGAGAGACAGTTGGAGTTCAGAGCTAGGAGAACGTTAGAATAGGCTGAGAGTACCCAGATCATGGTGGATCAGTGGGAAGGAAGCCATGTACAGTGTCGAGCTTTGGCTTCTCTTTGTCCACATTTCATATGTAGAGGGTTCTCTTAGAAATAAGGGCTCAGTTCTGAAATGAAGTCCTAGCAATTGATTGAGCAACTAATATTTAGCTTAATCCCGTAAATAGTGTTGTGATGACTATAATAAAAAATCAGAAAAGAAAAGGAAAGAAGCCACAATCTTCCACCCTATAAAAAATGACATTTTTTTCCATCTTTACTGCCAGGGCTTATTCAAATGCAACCATACTCTCACCGTAGCATAACTGATCTCATATCTGGTTTGTTTTTTCACTTTATATCAATCATTCTTTTCTACTTAACTATGCGGTTTCATGATGATCGTCTTAATGGCTGCCTAGCATTTCATTGAATGAGAGTTCCATAATTTATTTAACAGTTTGCTTCTGTTGAATATTTATCTCCATATTTTCATCAATATAATAAGTGTCTCATATGTATATGTATGACATATATGTAATTTTTCCTTTGCAGGAATTTTTTCTTCAGTGCTTTCCCTGGGGCAGGAGTCCTGTTCAAATGCATATGAACAGTTTTATGATTCTTTAAACATTGCCAAGCTGCTTCTCAGGTCTTATTTATTTGCAGAGCCTCCATCAATCCTGTGTTTGCACCATGCCTGATAGTGCTTAATAAAGGGCCCTCTGTGTCATTCTGATCCCATTTCTTCTTCTCCTCAGGGCACCCTCTTCTTTCCCCTCCCAGATGGTACTGGCTGGCTATATGCTTTGCATGGCACTTCTGAACTCCCCAAAGCTGTAGCCAACATCAACCGTGAAGTGCCATGTAAGACACCCTACACTGAGCTCCTGCCAATCACCAACTGGCTGAACAAGCCCCAGAGGTGAGAACGGAGCAAGGGGTCAGATTGGGAAGAAGTATCCAGCTTGGTCCTTCCCCCACTCTGCCTATAGAGAATATGTGGGACCCACAGTGCCAGAGACAACGCTGCATGATGCGGCCAGGGATCCTGAACTCCAAACCTCTGAAGAGATTCTCCTATTCAGTCTGTTTCTTATCAATATCCTAGAACAATGCCTGGCACAAAATAAATTCTTGGAGATGTTAACTGTTATTATCATAATGATGATATTCATGTTCATTATTATTGACTGCTCTGTTTTATTACATAAGCCCAAGAAGGAAGTCCTTTAGATCTTATACTTACAGTAGGAGTAGAATGGAATGCAAGGACTGGTCAACCAGCATGGTCCCTTCCTTTCACAGAGAAGATCTAAAGACTAGGAGAAGAGGTATAGCTTATTATCCATGCTTAGCCTGGGGAATAAAGGCCCAGGTCTGAATTTAACCCCATCTTGCCAATAACTGATCATGTTACCTGAACTTTTTACCTTGCTTCTTTTGAGCTCCATTGCCTCCTTAGTAGAAGTGGACATGTTAGTGATATACACCTCCTATAGACAGTACAAGGATTGAATGCCCGTAACACGTGACTCCATGTCTGGCACATAAAAAGTAGTCAGTAAATGGCAGCCACCATTACTTTTGGTGGCAGAATGAAGGCTAGAACCCTAGACCTACACACTCTCCATAATACCAATAGTAGACATAGAGCCTTCCCTTCTTTCCTTCGGACAAGCAGTCTGATTCTCTGTCCTTTCCTCCCATGTTATTCTGCTGCCCCAGGTTCCGGGTCATTGTGGAAATGCTGAAACCAGAGAAGACAGACCTCAGCGTCACTCTAAAAGGCCTTGATTACATTGATGTACTATCTGGCTCCAAGAAGGACTACAAGCTCAACTTCTTTTCCCACAAGGAAGGGCTGTACAATGCAAAGGTATCTGCATATCAGTGGCATCGTCCTGAAACCCTGGAGGTTGAACCCCGAGGTTGACAACCCTGGTGTTAGTGAGCACATAGCAGGTCACAGTCACTATTCTAAGACACCACAGGGTCTTTCATGCATGCGCTGTTTTGCCTAATTCATTCATTCGTTCAACAAGCATCTATTGAAGACGTACTGTAATAAGTGCTGGCAACACAGCAATGGTCAAATCTATGGTCTCTGCTCTCCTAGTGGAAGGTGGGACACTGGATTACTGGTTGAAGATTACATTTGGGAGTTATTCATTTATACATAGTTGACACATCATGGGTGATAGAATCACCAAGAAAAGGGTTTGTTAAGTGAAAAGACAAGATTTCCAAAGACTTTACAAGGACAAGATCAGATCATATACACTGCTCATATCAACATATCAGCAAGTCAGTCACAGGAGTGAGGGGACATTCAGTGCAGTGACAAGTGTGAGCTTCAGAGTCAGCCATGGGGAGGTGCTGGCATGGACCGAGATGCTCCCCCTTTTCTAAAGCAAACCCAGGGTAGTTAAGACTAGAACACTTGAAGAGAACATCTGGGGGACAGGGATCCAGACAGGCTGCAGGGCCAGGCCACCTGTGCCTCCTATGCCTGGGCCTAGCAACAGAGAGCAGGAATCCCTCTCTCTGGGGCCTTTGGCTAAGCCCTACTCTGCTTCCTCCCCGTGAATGCAGGTGATCTTCAGAAACGAGGTGACCAATGAGTTCTTGTACTACATGGTGAGTTTCAGGGTCATCCCTTCAGGCGTCATCAAAACCATCGACATGACCAGCCTGGTCCGGCAGAGCGCATCAGCCTCCATCAAGGTGGAAAACCCCTTGCCCTACTCAGTGACCTTCTCCACGGAATGCAGGGTGCCCGACATCAGCCTGCCCTCCCAGTTTGCTGTGCCTGCCAACTCTGAGGTACACCCCTGGCTGCTAGCAGCCCTCAAGGGCTGTCACAGGGGCTTCTGCCCATGGAGGCTCTCAGTCCATGCTCTCTATGCCTTGAGGGTGGATCAGCCCAGCAGTGTTCAGGAAGTCAGGAGACAATCACTCTCATGTCCCTTTCTTCTAGTGCCAAATCCTTACTTACCTTTGGTTTGGACTGGTAAAAATGGGCTTCTTTGTTGTTAGCCTTATCTCTACTATTTATTTGTTTGCCTCATTCAGGATAAATATGAATGTTTTTAAAGAAAGAGGGCGAGAGTAAGAGAATCAATTTTATTTCTTTTTCATCTGGTTCTGGTTTCTCTAACACTCAATTGTGTATGTGGTACTGGGCTTCAAACTTGGGTGCTCATGCAAGTGAAGCAAGTCCTCCAACTGCTGAGCCACTGCTCCAGCCCTGTATCTAATTTATTTATTTAGCAAATTATGAAAGTAGCATAGGTCCAGGGGTGTGACTCAATGGTAGAGTGCCTAGCATGTGTGAGACACTAAATTTGATCCCCAGCACTGCAAAGAAAGAGGAGAAAGGGAAGGGAAAGAATAAGGAGGAGGAGAAGCTGTACTAGGATGGACTCTCTGAGGTCAAAGCAAGAGACATAATAACACAGAAATCCAAGAGCAGCACCTTGTCTGAATGGTTTCAGCTCAGGTTCTCTCGTGAGACTGGAGTCAAGCAGTTAGCCAGGACTCTAGTCATCCCAAGATGAAGGGGCTAATTAATCCACTTCCAGACTCAGGCACTGCCTGCTGAAAAGGGTTTGGCTCCTTACTAGCTGTTAGCTAGAGGCCTCAGTTCTTCCCCATGTGGACTTCTCCCTAGAGCTGATTCCAACATGGCAGCTCAGTTCCCTGAGAATGAGATGTCCAAGAGAAAAACAGACTATACATGAGAAAAGAGTCTACAAGACAGAAGTCTGCAGAAGTAGTCTTTTACAACCCAATCTCAGGAGTGGCAATGCCATCTCTTCTGTCACATACAGTGTTTACACAGAACAGCACTAGACCATTGTGGGAGAGGGTGTGGATACCAGCAGGTGGACAGTATTGGTGGCCATCTTGAACCTATCTATCATTAGTTAGGATTCAAATCTCTATAATATCAAGGTTTCCAATCCTTAAACAAGTCTCTATATATTTAAGTGTTTTGTTTCTTTAAATGATGTTTTTTGACAATGTAGAGACTTTACTCACTTTCATTAGGTTTATTTTTAGGTTTCATACTTTGAAAACTAAAATGTCAAGTGGACAGGCTGCCCACCTCTCTAGTACCAATATTTCAGAGATAGGTTTTGGTAGGAAGGAATCAGGTTTATTCAAGACCAACCCTAAGGAAGATAGAGGGGACATTCCTCAAAGCTTTGTCTTCCTGGGCTCAGAGACGTAAGGGATTTTAGGCTAGTGTGGGGGATTGGGCAGTATGGCTGCAGGCTGGGTAAATTCTTCCTCAGCAAGGACTTGTGTCTTTTCTAGGACAATACCATGGATTTCCACTTCCTGCCAGTTAGTTACTGAGGGAGGGTGTTACAAAGGCCACCTAGGTTCTGTGAACCGAAACAAATGTCTAGCAGTTAGCATCTGGGTCAGACTTCTCTTTGGCCAAAGAATTAGGGTGGTGTAAGCAAGGACTGAAGGACAATTTCAAGAAAGCCCCTGTTACAATACAATTATCAATTACATTTTTAAAATTATACTATCACAAGCATATAGAAATACAGTTTGTGTATTGGTTTGATATTCCACCATCTTTAATATTCACTTATTAATAACAATTTAAAGCATAGATTCTTGAATTTTCTACATATGCAATTATATATTGTGAAAATAATTGTAATTTTATTTCATTCTTTCTAAACCTTCTCTTTAATTTCTTTTTCATGCTTTGTAGCACCGTCTAGGATATCCAGAACAGTGTTAAACACAATGTTGATGGAGAATATCTTTCTCTTATTCCTGATCTTGAAAGGAAAATTCAAAATGTCATTGTCATTTGTTTTAGATTTTTTACAGATACCCTTTATAGATTGAGGATTTCCCCTTCAAATCCTAGTTTACAAAATCTTTTTTAGTGGATATTAAATTTTTCTGCACCAATTGAGATGCCTATGTGATTATTCTCTTTTTAATCTATCAATGTGGTGATTGATTGGTTTTTATAAAGTTAAAACAACTTTGCATTCATGGAATAAACCCAACTTCATCCTGTAATATGCTTTTTAATATTGTTAGAGTATTTTTTTTGTTTGTTCGACATAGTCTTATATATTGGAGGGAATCATTGCTACATATTCATGCACACATGGATAGTGACATAGTAGCTTAAGGCCGATCCTAGTCCAGGATCTCCCCGCTCTCATCCATTACTCGATTTCGTATCTCCTCTGTAATACCTCCATGCTATAATTGGAAATGAACATATATGCATATTGATTTTTGAAATTTCTGAGTTTCACTGCCTGCCTGTGTATAGTTAGGCTTCTCCTGGAAGTCAAGTATTCCCAGTTGTATTGAAAACTCCCTTCCTCCCTCTGTGCCTTCTCCCCACACCTTCATAGTTATGGTTTCCCCAGCTTATGTGAAATTTCAACTGTGGTGAGTTTATTACTTAAACTTAGCTAGCTTTCATCCTGCCTTAGTTTTTACTCCAGCTTCCACATATGAGAGGAAACATTCAGCCCTTAAGTCTCTGTGTTTGGGATATTTCACTCAGCATAATTTTTTCCATTTCCATCCATTTGCCTGCAAATACCATGATATCATCTAATAGCAGAGTAGAACTCCATGTATATATACCACAGTTTTTGAATCCATTCATCCAGTGAGGGGCATCTGGATTGGTTCCATATTTTAGCTACTGTAAATTGAGCTGCCATAAACATTCATGTAGCTGTGTCTCTGTCTTATGCCAATTCTAGCTCTTTTGGGAAAATATCCAGGAATGGGATGGCTGGATTGTAATGTGGTTCCATCCCTAGTTTCTGCTTTCCAGAGTGGCTGTACAAGTTTGTAGTCCTACCAACAGTGTGTTAGTGTTCCTTGCTCCCCACAACCCCTCCAGCATCTGTTATTGTTCATATTCTTCATTTTTGCCATTCTGACTGGAGTGAGGTGGAATCTCAGTGAAATTTTTATGTGATTTCTCTGATGACTCAAATATTTTTATTGAGCATTTTATATTTATGTTTAGGAGAGAGTCACACATTCAGTTTATCTTCTCTTACTTCTGTTGGACTTTGGTATTGAAGTTATATTGGTTGGCATAGGGTTTTGTCTTTTGTTTAGAAAATTTTGCAGAATACTAAAATTCATCCATCCTTGATTGTTTGGAATAAATTATAAATAAAAGTTTATGATCCTGAAATTTCCTTAAGGAAATTTCCTATGTCTTCTTGAGTCTTTTTTTTTAAGTTATATTTTTACATTTGTCTACCTTATCTAATTTTCACTGAAAAGTCATCTAAAATTTTATATTATGTTCTTTTCTGTTTAACATCTACAACTTTAGTGATATCCTCTTTGTATTCTATTTTTCATTAAAAGCTAGTTATTTTAGGAGCTGGACCAGTGGGTCAGCGGTTACAGCGCTTGTCTTGTATGCGCAAGGATGCGGGTTCAAACCCTAGCCCCACGTACACAGCAAAGTGTTGGAACAACAAAAGCCACATGAAAAACTAAATAAAATTGATTCTCTCTCTTTCTCTCTTTCTCACTATTCCTCTTTCTCTTAAAAAAAAGCTAGTAAAAAAACTATTCATGATAAAACAAAATTTCAATTCTACAGAAGTATAGAAAATAGTAAAAGTTACACAATCCCATTTCTCCCACCCTAACATAATTACCAGTGACAATTAGGAATATTATCCATATAATCTTTTCTATACATTCATAGACATATTCTCCACAAAAATGTAAGTCATTTAACCAACCTCCCACTGCCAGCAAATTTGAATTATTCTCCCTGTTTTGTTATTACAAGCAACACTCTTCACTTCTTGTTTTCTTTTGCTGTGGGTAGCCACAGAGGAAGGAGAAAGCTTCCCTCAAGTATAGGCAGAACGCAGGAAGCTGTCCAAAGATTGACTCTCTGCAAAGAAGGAGCTGCCTGGCCTCACTCTACTGCTGCCACAACCTCCATAAATGCGCTTCTCCAGAGAGGATCTAATACTTATTTTTTTAGATTCAAAGATACTCCAGAAATAGAAATGCCAAGGGCCCAAAGAAAGCTAGAAGGGGTATAAAGGAGGGGGAATGTGCTGGCATGGACAGAAGTTCCCCTGGACTTGGGATCAGTGTGAACATTTGCATGTGAAACACCATTTCTGCCACCAGCCTGTCATGAGGCCTTGGGTGACAGGGAATGGGTCAGACTTCCAGCATGACAAGAGCCTCTATCTTCTCTTACAGGGCACATTCTCTTTCGAATTCCAGCCCCTGAAAGCTGGAGAAGCCTTTGGGAGACTGACTTTGCACAACGGTGATTTGGGTTACTATCTGTATGAGCTCAATTTGAAGGCCATGCCAGCACCCCCGGAAAAGCCCATCCACTTCCAGGCTGTTCTTGGCAGCAGCCAAAGCATCTTTGTGAAGTTCACCAACTATACACGGCTGAAGACAGAGTACTACTGCAGGGTGAGCAGACCCTTCCCTGCCAGAGTCTGGGCTCAAACATAATGGGAGGACAGCAAGGGGGCTGAAAGGTGAAACTCAGAGACAGCCGGTACTTCAATGTCATGGCAACCCCCACCTTGGAAGCCTCAATCTAGCCTGGAAACTCCCAGCTAGAAACAAATAGCACTAGGTCTGGTGCTTCCTTTACAGACTTTCTATCTTAACAAGCTGGGGTTGGGAGCTGGTAGTTGATTCCTGTATCGAGCTAAGGGGTCAATAAAGGGAGGCAGTGTCAGTTGGTGGTCATGAGTCTAGGCTGCGGACTGACAGATAAGGATTTGAATCCTGGCTTTTCACCACCTATTCATTGTACGAATAGTATGCTTAAGCTATAAATTGAGAGAATGGTCCCTTAGTACATATTTTATTGCTACAAATGAATACCACTGGGTAATTTCTTTCTTTCAGTACTAGGATTGAACCCAGAGATGCTTTACCATTGAGCTACATCCCCAGTCCTTTTTATGTTTTGTTTTGAGATAGAATCTTGCTGTGTTGCTTAGGGCCTGGCTAAGTTGCTGAAACTAGCCTTCAACTTGGGATCCTCCTGCCTCAGCCTCCCAAGTTATCAGGATTACAGGCACGCACCACCATGCCCAGTCAGACTGGGTTATTTCTAAAGAATAAAGGTTTATTCAGCCCACAATTCTAGAGGCTGGATGCTCAAAGGTCAAGGGGCTGCATCTGGTGAGGGCCTTTTGCTGATGAGTACTCTTTGCAGAATCCTGAGGTGGTGTCCGTGGTGAGAAAGGTATCTCTCAGGGGAAGAGTCAAACTGGCTTTTCTAACAGTCCATGATTGGTCTAATCCATTCATGAGGGCTGTCCTCAAGACCCAGTTACCTCTTAATGATCCTATCTGGTCCCAACTCTTCCTACTAACAAAAGGGATTAAATCTTAACAGGAGTTTTAGATGGACATTCAAGCCATAGCAGCCTCCAATTTCACAGGACTGCCATGCACACTTTCAAATATGTACATAAAGCCATTTCGTAGCAACTAGCTCATAGTAAATGCTCCATATCCACTAAATATTATAGCAGTTGGAATATAGGTTTAATGACTGAAATCCCAAATAACAGCAAAATAGAAGCTTTTCCCTCACACGTCTTGGCATTAGCAGCATGAGCCAGAATGGCAGCTCCTTAACAACAGGTACCCAGACTCCTTCTGTTCAGATATTCTGTCCTCTGCAGAGAGTTGCTTTGGTCCACATGGACCAAGGTGGCTTACCAGGACATCTACCTTCTAGCCAGCAACAAGAGGGGAAGTTGCATACAAAATTTCTACTAATATTTCATTGAACGAAACTTCATAGAACCAACCCTACCAACAAGAGGAACTAGGAAAAGTAGTCTTTATACTAGATGGTCTTGTGCCTAGTGAGAAACTTGTTGTCAAGATGCATATGCTATTGATCAACTGTGTCAGTCAAGAGAGGCTAAGCTATGCTGCAATAATCCCAAGATTTCAGCACCTCAGCATTTCTAACAATTTTATTTCTAACAGAACTTCATAATCCAATAATTTCACCTCTAAGCCTTCTTGCAATTTCTCATCCATGAGCTTTTGAGGGATATCTTGTATCCAAACCATAATATTCTGCCCCTCGCCCCCAAAAGTTCAGCTCATCTCACAACACAAAATATGTTTAATCCATTTCTGAGAGTCCCCATAGTGTCAACAGTTCCAGGATTTCCCAAATGTCCAAGTCCAAAGTCTCCTCTGAGACTCAAGTCAAATGCATTATGAGCACCTGTGAAAATCAACAGGAAATTATATGTATACAAAATATACAAAGGTACAGAGTGAACATTTCCATTCCAAAAAGTAAGGGCATAGAAAGAAGAGATGAGACCAAAGTGAGACCAAATTCCAGCCAGGCAAACAAGCCCTATAGTTCCATGTCTGGCACCTGGGGCAGGTGGCATGGTGATGTTCTGTCCATAAGTCTTGTGTATCCCTGCACCTGTGACTTTGCTGGTTGCAGTCCACACGGCCTCTCTCTTGGCTTGTCTCTGATGAATTCCTGCAGCTTCCCTAGCACTCCACAGTATTGGCATTTCTTAATCTTAGGGGTCTCCACTGCAGCTTCAACTTTCTCCTCACATCTCCACACATTGCCCTCTGAGGAGCTGCCCTCAGGGACTCTGACCCTGGGACACTTTGCCTAACCTCCCAGGCTTTCCTTTGAAATCTTGGTGGAAGCCTCCATGTCCCCCTAACTCCAGCATCCTGCAATCCTGCAGAATCAGCATCATGTCGTTGCCATCAAGATCTGCTGACATCTTGAGCAGTAGCCAAGCCTCCAGGGATCACAGCTGCCACAGCCTCTGAGTGCCTGGGTGGCTGAGCATGGCAAAATGACTTCCTGGGCTGCCCTGTGCAAGCAGGGTGCTCCACTGAACTCTTCTCAAAGTAATTTTTACTCCCTTGAGCTTCAGATAGGTATGGGCCTGCCGATTTCTGAGATGTCCTCCAGCCATTTTCTTATTGTCCCTGGGCAAAGTCTTTTGCATTTCTTTACTGGCAATAATCTCTTTAACAACAACTACTTCCTTGACCCCAGTTTTACTCCCTCCTTTTCAGTACAAGTTTTTCAAATCTTTCTGCTCTGCTTTCTGCTCCTGAATGTCACAATAAACTTGGCTAAAAGCTGCTGACAATACCTATGCCACCTGAATGTTATTTTACTTAGAAATTTCTTTTGCCAGATTAAGAAGTCCATTTCTTTTAAAATCAGCCTCACAGAAAGTCTCAGGACACAGGCAAAGTACTGACAACTTTTTAGCCAAAACATAAGATGAACGGCCTCTAGTCCAATTACCAATAGTGTCCTCCTTTTCCTCTGAAACTTCTTGAGCCCTGTCTTTACTGTCCACAATCCAATCAGCACTCTGACCTTCTAAGCTCCTAGCAGTACTGTCCATCAAGGTCCACTGACAATATTCTAAAGCTTTTCCAGCTTGTATGTTTAAACCTTCCAAAATTCCTCCCACAAATTCCAAAAAATTCCAAAATCTTCTGAACCACATGGTCAAGTTAGTCACAGCAACAACCCTACTCCTGGTACCAACTTCTGTTTTAGTCTTTTTTTATTTTTCTGCTATGACTAAAAGACCTGGCAATAACAACTTAAAGGATAAAAAATGTGTGTTTGGAGGCTCACAGTTCTAGAGGTGTCAGTCCACAAAAGGCAGGCTCCATTTCTTAGGGCTTGAGGTGAGGCAGAACACCTCAAGTGTGGTGGAGGAAGGCAGCTCAGGACATGATCAAGAAACAGAGACTCCACTCACCAGATACAACATATATGCCCCAAAGGCACACCCCCTAATGACCCACCTGCTTCAGCCACAACCTACCTGCCTTCAGTTACCATCCAATTAAACCTCAGAAGATTGATTCACTGATTGGGATAAGGACTATGACCTAATCATTTCACCTCTAAGCTGTCTTGCATTTTCTCACACATGAGCTTTTGGGGGACACCTAGTGTCCAAACCAAACCATTCACTTATGCTATCTATCCTGTGAGGGTCTACAGGGGCTCTGCTTATTACAGTCACTTGCAGATCCAGCTGAAGAACAACCAAAATCTTAAATGTTTCCAGCTACAGAACCAGGGGTTGAAGAGACACTGATAAGACATAGGTGAGCAATTAAATGCTCTAGGGTGGAAGTAATACCTTTCACTTCCACTCACAGCTAATAATCCAAAAGTAGTCCCACCCACTCACAAGGAACCACAATGCACCATTTTCCAGGTGCATGGAAGGAAAAAAGAATTAGATATGGGGGAACAGTCGTAATTGTTACCAGATACGGGAACTTCGGACTCAGTGATGGTAGAAATGGAATTGAGCCAAGTGAGCATAAACATACACACAGGCAGTGGAAGGAAGATAGCACTGGTGGGTGGAGAAGGACATCAGGCTGCTCTCACAACAAAGGGAGATGTAAGCTTTTATTAATTTTCTGGAGTGGGCTAAAATCTATTAATTCTCCACCAGGCAGTGGCAAATTTCAAAAGATGTTTCTTCTTGCCTAAGTCTTGGACCCCAAGCAGTCATGGTCAAATTGTTCTGGGAACTGCCCAGTTACTCTCGGGGCGGTTGCCATCCACCGTGATGAAGCTGAAGGACTTTAGGTGCTTGGGCTGCTGCAGCTGCTGAAAACACAAGGTTGTGATAGAAATAAACATACAACAGCTCCCACTGGCAATCCAGGTGTCAACATGACCCAGAAGCTCAGGCCACAAAGGGGACAGATGTAATGTGAAGATATCAAGCCTTTTCATCCTATTCTAGTCACCCATCAGATATCTGAAGGCCCAAGTGAAAAGTCAGTGCTCTCAGCAAAAATGGCCTTCAAGTCTCTGAAAAGTCACCTAGGCAACCATTATCGTCATAACCCACACATCAGAGGTGTTATCTACAGCAATACCAGTGAGAAACTGATAATGTATTACCCAGCTGTATGACCTCCAAAATTAATGATTTTTAAGTACACTAAGAGCCAGTGAAACTGGAAGGTTTATTTCAGGTTTTCCCCAGTAACAGTTTCATCTTGCGTAAACGTTCTGCTTCTGTGGATTTATCAGGGTCTCATGAAAGGTCTGTTGAAAAGAGCGCCAGGATAGAGTAGCAGCCTGCCATGCTACGATAGCTGACTACACCCCAGGGGACTTCTGCTTTAGTAAGCTTTACACTACTGCAAACAAAAAACCCAACGAGAACAACTTACAAGAGGAAAAATTGATTTGGGGTTCATCATTTCAGAGGTCTCAGTCCATAAACAGCCAATTCCTTTGCTCAGGGCCCAAGGTGAGGCAGGACATCATGGCAAAGGGCGTGGAGAAGGAAAGCAGCTCAGTTCATAGCCACAAGGAAACAGAGAGAGACACTGTGCTTACCAGGAACGAAATATATACCCCAAAGGCAGGCGCCCAGTGACCCGCCCATCCAGCCACCCTTCCTGACTACAGTCATGGCCTAATTAATCCATTCAAGTGGGTCAATGCACTAACCAGGTTGGAGCTGTCATAGTCCGATCATTTTGTTGCTCTCGCGTGAGCTTTTGGGGGACTCGACATATCTAAACCATAAGTTTCTTTGTCACAGCCCTTTTTCCCACTGTGGTGGTCCTGACTGTCTCAACAGCTGCACCACCACCAACATGATCTGCTGTGAGTCAGTAATATCTCCTTGCCTCCATTTCTTGGTAACAAAGTAGGAATAAACGGGGTACACCTGCCCTGCAAGGACCTCAGCTCTAAGGGTTATGAGGACACCACTTTAGAGCCTCACACAAGCATTGGTCCGTGTTTGGGAATGGAAGGGTTGGGAGTAGACTTGAGTACCTGGCACGCTCTTTGTGAGCTCCTTTATGAGCTGAATTTGTTTGCTCCCCTTTCAGACAGACTGTCCAGACTTCCACACAGAGAGAGTCATCACCGCACCCCCAGGAGCCCAGGGGGGCACTGAAGTCAGCGTGGAAGTCTTCTTTGAACCCAGCCACCTGGGTGAAACCAAGGGCATCCTCATGCTTACGTCACTTGTGGGCGGGGAATACATCATCCCCCTTTTTGGAATGGCCCTGTACCCCAAGCCCCAAGGCCCCTTCCTGATCCGAGCCGGCTACAGCATCATCATCCCCTTCAAGAACGTCTTCTTCCACACGGTGAACTACTCCTGCAACGTGGACAGCCCAGCCTTCACCATCCGGGCGCAAGACTCCGTGCGGCCCAAAAAGATCAACAACGTCACGGTTTTCTTTGATGGAAACCCATCAGGCAGCAAAACCCCCATCACCACCAAGCTGACAGTGACCTGCCCCCCCAGTGAAGGCAACGAAACTGGAATCAAATGGGTCTATTACCTGAAGGGGGTCACCCCTTAGTGACAACCAGGGTTACCTTCAACAACCAAAAGCCACCTTCTCAGCCTGAAGAGCCACACAGAGTCCTAGGCTGATGCCAATTTGAGAAGAAAATAGGAATTCTAAAGAGATCGTTCTGTCCTCCTCATCTAATCATAGGGGCAGTTATTTCTGTAGCTTATGTTTTCCAAATATAGACATGAAACACTCCCTGTTAAACTCTGTAGCCACATGGAAAAGATCTACATTTGAGATCAATGAATCCTTGCAGCTACCTGAATTTTGCTCTTGGCATGATGCACAGCTCAAGCATGCTGTGACGGTCCCCATTTTAACAAGATGACATAGTTCATGCTCACAACCTTCTCCACACAGCACTTAGCAGTGCCTGACACCAGGGCACTGCAGTTTCTTAGGCTCTATTTTGATGTGATATTTTACTGTGCTTTCACATAAAAGTCAAACAAGTAACTATTTTCAAAGTGATGTACAGACCACATCTAGGCAACCCAGGGTTGCTCTCCTTCACTTTTTCTATTAGATTTTATACATCAGTCTCCAAGTTCCAGATGTGTTCCCTGCAGAAAGTTCTTGCTGGAGGTCAGGTCCTAGAGGATGGCTAACAGAGACCCAGCTCCCCATGCCTTTCCGCAGACCTGGGCACAGCAGTCAACTGGAGGGCAGTCAATCTGCTCATCCAGTCACTAACTCTCATCTGGAATCACCTCTGCCCAAATTCCAATTTAATTGTTCTTGGGAGGTCCATGGGTGTGTGTATGCATGTATATGTATATATACATATATACATATACATATGTATATTAAAAACTTATGCTGCAGAGTTGAGAATCAAAACTACCGAGCAAATATGCACCCAGCCATTTGTGCTGCAACCGAGTCAGGAATCCTGTCCAGGGGAAGGAACACATCCTGGTTAGATGTGTTGAAATTTTGAGTTTGCACAAAACAATTACCATGTAGGCCAGTGCCTTTCTCAAGCGCCACTCTGTCCAAGCCCCAGGGCACCTGTCCAAGCCCACAGACCTGGCTGCACAGCCACTTCTTCCCCAGGGTCTTGCAGTATGTATGAATAGGACCACCTACCTGTCAGTGCCACATGTTGAAATAAAGACGGTTAAAGACTGGCCCTGGAGTGAACTTGCTTCTGCAGACACATACCTTTGACTGACGGATCCCCTGCCTGTACCTCCTGCCCCTTTTCATTCCCTCTACCCCACCTGCAAGAGAGGGAGAGGGTGTAAAAGCAGATGGCCACTAGGGAATGAATGCTCAGAAGAAGTAGGTCTCTAAAATGTCCCTGGACCTCCACCAGCAGCAGCACCCAGGAATTTATTAAAGATCCAAATTCTCAGTCCCCACCCCACACCAACTGAGTTATAAACCAAGGGGTACAGCCCAGCAACCTGTCTTTTAATAAGCCCCTGGTACAGGTACTTTTTAGTGGCATGCTAGGTCTAGCCACTTCTTTTGAGAGACATGCTTCAAGTCAGAGGCAATAACGTTATGACATTGGCAAAGGCTGCCGGATCTCAAGAAATCCCAAATGTGGCTTCCACACATTTCTTCTACTTTCGATTATGTTGTTGCCCTGAAACTCTAGCTAAAATTACATTGCTGTAGGAGAAACTGCTTTGATTAAGGTACCACTGGATGTTGCCAGTATCCTCTTGCTACAAGTTATGTAATAACTTTTATATAACTTGATAATAGCTATTATTAATAGTTGTTAGAGAGCTATTACAGAGTACATAATAATGACCAGGCTCCTCACCAGGGCAGAGGAGTCATCATGGTGAAATGATGGTCAGCTTGCGGCCAGGCACGTCAGCATCCACTAGTCTAGAAGAGACTGAGCACAGCAGGGCTGGCCAACAGCATCTGAGAAGGGAAGGACACATAGAGAAGGCAAGAGCAGATCATGGGCTTTACCCTCATCACTGCTAATCCACTTATGCATAAATAGTTGGCATTCTCTAAGATACTAGAGGAAAAGAATCACTTCTTTCTAGGAACTTCTGACCTTTAGGTAGGGCAAAGCATTGCTTTAGGCTTTGAATAAGAAACTGGGGGGCTAGAGTGGTGGCTCACAGTTGGGGTGCTTGCCTGGCATGCATGAGGACCCAGGTTGAAACCCCAGTACCACATACTGAACTAAGTGTCAAAGAAACAAAGGCCAGATGAAAAAATAGATAAAATTGATTCATTTTCTCTCTCTCTCTCTCTCTCTCTCTCTTAAAAATGAAATAAACAAACAAACTGGGGAGCTGGAGTGGTGGCTCAGCATTTGGACCACAAGGACCTAGGTTCAAACCCCAGCACCACATACAAAACTGTCAGAGAAACAAAGACCAGATGAAAAAACAAAATTGATTCTCTCTCTCATTTTCTCCTTCTCTCCCTCCCTCCTTCTTCCTCTCTCATAAAAAAAGAAGAAGAAACTGGTTTCTTAGCAACCTGATCCAGAATGTAATTCAGAAGGTTTCCTTATGGTTTAAAAAAAATCTATACCACTTCAGTTATTAAGAATCATATCACAGTATGACCCTTGGGAAATTTAGTTCACCTTTAATAAAAAGCCAGACAAAAATGCAAAGAAAGAAACAGATGAGATATTGTATTAGGTATGGGTCCAGAGGGAATGAGCATACATTGAAATTCAAACCCAGATCACCACCATTGATTTAGGTCTTTTTTTTTTCATTGTTTTGCATCAACATCATTAAATCCTAAGACAAAAGCTTTGCAAGACATTTGGAAACATCCTTGGCAGCACTGCTGGGTATTAAGGTAAGAGGACACCACTAGGCAATACATTTTCTCTGGAGATGAATCTATGTCAGGGGCAGTTTTTGCATTATTGGTGCCCCTACCTTCATTCATCAGATTGTGTTGGGAAAGGATTTAACACCTGTGAAAACCCCACCAGTGAGAGAAAAGGCATTTTCACAGCTTTTTCTAGATGTAATTTCTCCATCCTTGACTTACTGAGCTTTGGGTGAGCCCTTGTGTTCATTTATTTTATGACTGCATAGTAAATTACCACCAACCTAGTAGCTTAAAACAACACAGATTCCATGGCTCCAAAATGGACTAAGCTGGGTTCTTGTTCAGGAACCAGCAGGCTATACTCTAGGGGCAGCTGCACCACCATCTAGAGGCTCTGCTGGAGTTTTGCTACCAAGCTCCCTCAGTGTGTTGCCAAGTTCATTTCCTTGCTGCTATAAGTCCCCGTTTTCTTGGCAACTGATGACAGGGGACAGCTCTCAGCAACTAGAGACCACTGTCCTTACCCTCAAAGACAGTTCACAACATGACTTGAGTTCACTCTTTTAAGTCAGCAGGAAAAATCTCTCTTCTACATCCAACGTCTACCTCTTTAAGGCCTCCCCTGATTAGGTCAGGCCCACCTAAGATAACCCCTTTAACACAACACCAACTGACTACAGACCTTTTTTAAAAAATCAACTTTATTTTAGTTTTTCATCTGCCCTTTGTTTCTCTGACACTTAGCTATGTATGTGGTGCTGGGGTTTGAACCTGGGTCTTTGTGCATACCAGGCAAGTGCTCTAACCACAGAGCCACCACTCCAGCTCTTAGGGATCCTAATTACATTTGCAAAACCCCTTGTGTTATAGAACATAATATAATCATGTGAGTGACATTTCATTGTATTTTCAATGAAAATACATTGTTCAAGTGAAACTCATTGACACTTAAAGGGGTGTTTATTGAAGGAGTTTGATTATATCAGGGAATTTGAAGGTCCATCCTAGAATTCTGCCTATCATAACCTCACACTCATTGTGTTTCTGATCTGTGAGTCGAAGATAACGTTCCATTTCCAAGATGGTTTCATTGTATGTACTTTTCACGGATTACCAACATATATCTGAAACTCTTCACATTTTCCACATGTGTTGTGCTCCAGAGGGTCTAGTTCTTGTCCACTCCAGAGGTTACACTAAGAAATTCTGATGCATTTCCCTGTCACTGCATCTTTAACCACACTGTGGCCAAAATGGTTTTTTGTCATTTGTTTTTAATTTTACCACATTGCTTCAATTTCTTTTCCACCGTTTAGTTTAAAAGGACCTGCTTTCGAGTGGATCCATCTAGACAGCTCCCCTTCAAGGATTTGGGGTTGCTGTCTGTAATGCTCTGGTTACCAGAGCACTCGAAACATGCTCAGAATCCCAAGTAGTGGGGTGAAGCCACTGGGGGTACCTAGGATTTTAAGCAGAGTTGGGAATCCAATCCATGGCTCTACGCATGCGAGGCAAGTGCTCTGCGTCTGAGCTACATTCCCAGCCTTAGGTAGGGCCTATTTTTAATTGGGGATTATTTAATGTCTTAGTATTTCAGACCCAAGATTTTAGGGCACAAGCAAGGCTAAAATGGGGAATTTAAGGGCTTTTTTTTCTAAGGTGAATTGATTTGAGAGAAAATGTTAAGTAATAATACAAGTGGCCAGGATAAGGCCGCAATGACGATGGTGGGAAACTCTGGGGTCTGAGAAGTTGGTAAGCGATTGAGTACCGAACCAACTGCTGAATTCAGCGTAAATTAGGCTAATGAGGCTCCAGGAAGCGGTTCGGGTTCACTAAGGTCCACAGAAGCCCACTGCACGCCGAGCCCACTACGTGCCCGCAGCAAGCTCGCGTGGTCCACTCCGGGAAAGCGCCGCGCAACTCAGAGCGCGCGGCGGGCGGGGTGGGCGGAGCCTTGGGGGCGCGGTCTACCCCGCGACCCGCGTGCGGGGGCGTGGCCGGAGGGGCGGGACCTCGCGGCGGAAGGCGGAAGTCGCTGCGGAGTCACGTGACTCGAGTAACATGGCCGCCGCCCGGTGAACGCTGCCGGTGCCTGGCGGGAGCTCGTCGCGTGCGCGGTTAGTCGGCCCGGGTCGCGCGTGGGCAGGTGGCGTCTGGACCCGGGTTCTGAGGCAGTGCGCGGCGGCGGAGCGAGGCACACGGACCCGGAGTGCTGTGGTCCATGAGCCGGCGCCGGGGGCAGCGCGGAGCCGCAGACTCCTCTGTCCCTGGCGCGGTCCCGGCAGCCGCGGGCTAAGGAGTCGCGAGGCTCTGGAGTGCACCCCGAGCTGCCACTATGAATCCCGAGAAAGACTTCGCGCCGCTCACGCCCAACATCGTCCGTGCGCTCAATGACAAGCTGTACGAAAAGCGGAAGGTGGCAGCGCTGGAGATTGAGAAGTAAGAGCTCCTGGGACCCCGCCCTGGCTGTGCAGCCCCTCCTGCTCTGCTCGCCGGGGCTGCTGCTTTCTCACGCCTCTGCCACTGTTGCTCTCCCAGGTTTCAGACCCCTAACGCAGTGGTTAAGAGCTGCAGATTTGGAGTCATGTCTGGGAATCCCAACTTTGCTCCTGAATGGTTGTGAGTTGAGCCAAGTTCTTTAATCTCCTGGTCCCCCAAAGGGCTACAGTTAGAATGAAATAACATATTGTATGTGTAGTGCCTGGCGCTTCCTTGGTCATTCCGCAGTGTGATCTCCTTCAAATCAACAGATCCGAGTAGCCTCTGATCTGATGAGAGAAGAGTCACAAGTGGAGAATTGATTAATGATGTTGACCAGCCTGGTTTCTTACCCAAGCTTCTAAGAAGTGAAAGGGGCAATCAAGTGACCAAGTGGAGAAATCAAATCAAGACCTCATGATCTTATGGCTCAGAGGATTGTCTGTCTTCTGTCATATCATCCTTCCCTGCAGGTGGAAGTAGAAATGTCCTTTTTTTTGCTTCTGCAGTTTTAGAACATGTATGAGTGACCCTGATCTGATTATTTGTTTGTTTGCTAATGTTCAAAACAGGAAATGTTTAACTGGGAATGTCTAATTTTTACTTTTGTATTTTTTCCCAGCCACATTTATGATTTCAGAGCAGTGGAAAGAAAAGGGCTGTGAAACTGAAGAACATGAGTTTGAGAGTAAGAAAAGGTAGATTGTAGTTCTGCCCTGCCCAATGGGTAACCACTGATGGTGTGTAGCTATTTAAATTTAAGTTATTAAATACTAAATAGCTATTTAAATTTAAGTTATTAAAGACTAAATAGAAATTTAAAATTCATTTCCTCTATCATACTTCCTGTATCTCAGGTGTGTGATAACCACTGCCATATTATGCAGGGCATATTAGAAAGCATTGCCATCATTGCATAGGACAGCCCCAGTCTAATGCATGGTGTGACACTCATTCTTTGACTTGGAATAGGTCCCTCAACTCAGGGTTTCTTGACCTGGGCACTATGACATTTAGGATAAATAATTCCTGGTCATGGGCTGTCCTGTCCCTTGTAGGATTTATAGCAGTATCTGGCCTCTACCCACTAGATTCCACTAGCTCTCCATCAATTGTAACAATCAAAGCTGACTTCACACAGGGCTGGAGCGGTGGCTCAGCAGTAACACTGCTTGCCTGGCATGCACGAGAACCCAGGTTTGAACCGCAGCACCTCGTACACAACTGAGTGTCGGAGCAATGAAAACCAGATGAAAAAATAAATGAAACCGATTCTCTATTTCCTCTCTCTTAAAAAAAAAAAAATGGCTTCAGACATTGCCAGGTATCCCCTGAAGATGCAAAATTGCCTTATTACCACTGCATTAATTATCTTGGATTTTAGTTTTCTCCTAAAGGGCTTGAATTCTGACAGGAAGACCTTCCCATTCGACTCTCACATTCACTGTGTCCACTCTTGCTGCTTCTCTCATGAGGGGCCACTTTCTTGACTACCTTCTTTTCTACAGTTTTCTGTTTATGTCCTGGCTCTTGAGTGCTACCAAGTCTTAATGAGAATTGCCATACTAAAGAGATGGTCCCAGCTATAATACGCGGACACGGTTCCATATCCACGGGCTTTGTTGGCTTTTAAGTTGCACTGTGTATTAGCCAGCTTTTCATTATTGATTTAAACACTTGGGGTGATCAGCTGGTAAAGAGGAGGTTTATTTTAACTCACCGTTTTGGAGGCTTCAGTCCATGGTCAGTTGGCACTCATGCTGAGCCAACACCTTACACCAGGTAGCATTTAATGGATCAATATCATTTATCTCATGGCCAGGGCCTGAAAGAGGAAGAGGAGAGCCTGGGGTCCCACTGTGCCCTTCAAGGGCACACCTCAGTGGCTGGAAGACCTCCCAGCAGGCCCCACCTCTTAAAGATTCTACTACCTTCCAGTAAGGCTAAACATGGGCCTGTGGAGACAAATTGTAGCACACTACACTGACACCCAATTTTTTGTTTTTGTTTTTGTTTTTTAAGAGAGGACAGTGAGAAAGAATCATTTTTATTCAGTTTTTCATTTGGCTTTCATTGCTTGGACACTTTGTTGTGTACATGGTGCTGGGGTTTGAACCCACGTCCCTGCTTACATGAGACAAGCGCTGAAACCAATGAGCCACCGCTCCAGCCCCTGACACCCAGTTTTGTTCATCCCCCACTCAGCTTCTCAGGAATATCTGGTTTTATCCTACCTTGAGTTGTCCATGGGGTCATCTCAGTAGTATTACTACTTCCAGCACAACCTGTATGAATGCTCTCCTTCCACAGGTGGCTCTGTAAGAGTTTTGTCCTTAATGGGGTTAATTTTGTATTAGACATTGCCCTCAATTTGTACAATTCCGAGCAACTTCCCAGGGGCCTAGCTGGACTGTGAACTCCTTTAAGAGCAGAGACCCTGCTTTATTTATCCTCAGAGCTTAGCATATGCTGAGTGGCATTTGACGTCCAAATGAATGACATTTTTGGTGGGCAAATAACCTTGCAGCCTCAGGACCCAGAAGCTCACAATTGAGGCCTAAAGACAGCCGCATCAGGAGCTTGTTAGAAAGAGGCTCTATTTACACGCCAACTAGACCCACAGAGTCAGACTGCACACTTGAACAGGATCTCTTGGTGATTATTGCACACTTGAAAGTTTGAGAAGCACTGTCCTCAGAAATCAGCTGTTCTTCACATAGAATATTGTATATTTGAGTATTTTCTTCACCTGACCTGGTTAAGGTGGTCCTCGCAGACATCCCAGACAGGAAAAGGCAGAACATGGGCAGTTGCTTGCATGTGTAGACAAGTCAGCTCACCTGCTTCAGAAATGAACGTGCTTAGTCTTATTCTTAGGTAAGTGTCCCCTCTAAGACACTGTTTCTGAAGAGGCTGCGTAGTATAGTGGTTAAGAGCAGCCTGTTAAACCTGCACAAGCAATTAACTTCTACCTCAATGCCCTCACCTGTAAAGTGAGACTGGTAGCATTCATAGGGTTATTTGATTGCATCAGCTAATGTGACGTGCTCAATGCAGTACTAGGCACGTTATAATTGCTTATATGATAGCTTTAATCATTTATAGTATATTTTATGTAATTGGTTTCCATCAGTACTGCTTTTATCTCTTGTTGGTTGGCAGACTAATGGCCTCCCAAAGATGTCCTAATCCCTGAAACTTATGAATATGTGGTTTCAGATAGAATTAAGGTTGCTAATTAGATGATCTTAAAATAAGGAACATATCCTATATGTAGACCCAGTGTAATCCTAAACCTCCCTCAGTGTGGGAGAGGGAAGCAGGAGGGTAAATATCAGGATGATAAAGACTCAACCAGGCATTGCTGCCTTTGAAGACAGAAGGGGACACCAGCCAGGGAATGCAGACAGTCTCTAGAAGCTGGCAGGAAGGTGTGTTCTGCTGCAGAGCCTCTAGAAGGTAAAGCAGCCCTACCTACACCTTGTTTTAGCTCATCAAGACCCATAGTTATTTATGTTCTAAGCCACGAGATTTGAAGTAATTGATTACAGTAGCAAATAGAAAACTGTTGCAACTCTTTTTGTCATTCTTTCCAAATCTGCCACCCCTCCTCGAGCTCTGTGACCTTCATCATCTCAGTGCTTGCCACCTCACAGCAGAAGTTAATAGGAGGCGGAGGCCTGGCTGCCCATCAGGTTTGCCCCTGGCTTTCCCAGCCTAAGCAGTAAGCCCACAGCTGCTTCATCAGCTTGAGCCCAGCAGTAAAGGTAAACTGTGATTTTTAAAGAAAATTCCAGGGAATAGGACACACATTCCAAAGGCAAAAAAAAAAAATGAGAGTAATTTATGATTTACAAGGAGTGGAGTTCTTGGGCTTCCCTAGTAGTCATGGTCTCTAACTCAAATTATCCCCTTCCGCGGAGGTAGGCGAGGGGAAGTAAGGAAGGTTGAGAAGTGTCAAGCATGCTTTGGGCTTGTCTCGGAAAGCCCCAGCTAAGTGTACAAATGTACTGGTATTTGCCTGCCCCGACTGCCATAACGAAATGCCAGAGCCTGGGAGTTTTCAACTATAGCAGTCACCTCACATATCTGGGGCTGGGAAATCCGGAATCAAGGTAGGGGTCATTCTGAAGCCTTTGTTTTGGCTGATCAGTGGCTGCTGCCTCACATGTGCTCACATGACCACCTCTCTTTTGATGGGGAGGGGAGGACTGGCTCTAGTGCCTTTTGTAAGAACACTAATCCTCTGAGATCAGAAGCCCTACCTTATGACCTCACTTCATGTCTTCATAGGCCCTGTCTCCAAATACATTCCTGTTGGAAGTTTGAGCTTCAGCATACAAATTTGGAGTTGAGGGAACAGTTCAGTCCATGCAGTGATCATAGTGAAACCTGGGAGCCCCATGGGGTTGGGGGAGAGATGATAGAAAAGCTTCCTTTGATGGCCGTAGGACACCCTTCATCTCACTTACTTCATTTGAACTAGAAGGTGTTGCTGTGTTTCGTAGATGAGAAAATTGAGGTTAAGTCACCTTCCTGAGGATACAAAACAGGGTCTGTTTGTATCAAAAGGCTGCCCCAGAAGGGGAACATTTAATAAATTTCATATTTGGATATCTCCATGGTGGTTTCAACTGCCCATCTGCTCAGATGACAGAGCCAGTACTGCTTACGATGTTCCAGTGAGGGTTGTGCTTTATTGTGGTGCTGGGCCTCAGAGGCTAAAAATGCAAGGAGATGGATGCCCGGCTCACCCGTGGTAGCGTAGTGTTGCGACCCATGTCCGATGGCAGAGGTTATAAGCCTGTTGTACACAAGACCTAGAGAGCTTTTCCTCTGCCCTATCAGTGCAGCGTGACCACACACAATTTTCATAACATTAAGACATTGAGGTTAAGATTTTAGAATGGCTGCTTCAGGTTTTCTGACATCTCAATTTCAAGGAACATAGTCATTGATTGATCCTATGAAAAGGTCCTGGATCGTCCTGTCATGGAGATCAGGTACTGGGGAGAAATGCCAACAGGGGCCCTCTGGTTAGTGTGGGTGCTTGCTCTTCAGAGGTGGAGGCAGGGTCCCTTCTGTCACACTGCTGGCTGGAGGAGATGACAACCTCCGTGGTCAAATCTCTAGTGTTCCTGAGCTTTGAGTTGTGTCTCTAGCCATTCCACTCTAAACACGTGCAGTCTGGTCTGAACTTTGAACCTGCGAAAGTAGGTGCCCTTTGAGAAACCCCAGGGAGGGTTGGGAGATCAGAACTTCTGAATGATTCCTCTGTGCCTGCTGGAGGTTGGGACAGTACTGCTGGAACTCTGGGATCAAAGGTTAGACTGTCCCATTTGACTTGGCTTTTTAGAGTGCCAAATCTATGGGATGAGACTGGTTTTGGAGTTCAGGTCAAAATTCCACTCAGCTGTGCTATTTATCAGCAGTGGAACCCTGAGCAAATTGCTTCCAGGGGTTAGAGGCCGCCAGCCAGGGGCTATCCTGCCCACAGACTATTTGGTTTGGCTTGGGTGGCAGTATTTTAAATTGAGAAATTTCACAGTGAAATTAGGGGTCTGGCTTCACTTAAGGAACTGGGAACTGTGGCTGCAGGGCCCACACTTCTCACAGCAGATCTATGGGAACCAGCCCCCTTCCCCATGCTGGCAAGTTCTCCAGAGCCTGTCCTACATCCATGGCCTCACTTGAATCTCATGGCTGTTCCCTGTGAGCATTTGTGTTTGTGACTTCTGGTTTAACTGCTCTGTGCCTCGGTTTCCTCCTTATCTTAAAAAATGCACCTTGAAAACATGGACTGAAAGAAGTCAGTCAGTCACAAAATGCCGCAAGTCTTATGATTCCTTCTATGCAAGACATCCAGAAGAGGCAAATCTATAGAGCCAGAAAACAGATCGCGGTTGCCAGGGGCTCAGAGGAAGAGGTGGGGAAATGAGGAATGACAGCTGTGAGGTACAGAGTTTCTTTGGGGAATGATAAAAAAAAGTCCTTAATTGGTTGTGGTGATGATTGTACAACTTTGAGTATATACTAAAAACCACTGAATTAAACACTTCAAAACAGTGAGTTTATGGTGTATGAATTGAATGTTAATTGAAGATAAGGAAGTTAGTGGTGCATTGATACAGGGTGAGGAAAGCTCATTACTTGGTCGCAGTTGTCATCACCTGAGATCGAAACAGACCTCCTGCTTCGCCCTGGCTCCTGCTTCTTTCTGGCTCCTGTGGTGGGCCTCACCAAATGAAATGACACTGGAGTTCCATGGATGTACCCAGTGGGTGCTCCAAAGGTTTGGTCAGTGGAATCTCAGTCCGTCCTCAGAGGCAGATGTCACTTTTCCCGTCTCGCTATTTGGAGACTCAAGTGCCAGTGGAAACCAGTTACTGCAGCACTCAGCAAAGCAGATGGAGGAGATTTTCCCCAGATTCTCTGGGAAATCACTACCTGATGCGCCATATGAATACATATGCCACATAGAAATATGTCACACAGAGAGCTAAGACAGATAATTGGACTTGCCAAGAAAAAAAAAAAAACAGCCCTAAGGCCATACTGAAAGTTTCACACCACAGGAATAAATGTGAGCTCTGGGTTTATCTTTTTTCCCTCTGTGGAGCCCCTGGAAGAGCAGGTGCTCAGTCAGTGTTTGTGGCATGAACACAGTCTTGGTGGTGCGGTGGGTGCCATGTGTCTGCCTTGGTCCGCTGGGCCCTGGCACAGTTACTTGAGTGTGCAGTGCAAAGCACCTGATGTGCATTGTCTACTTTAATTCTCTAAAAGAGGTGGAGTCCTTTTGTTTATTAATCCTGCCTTAGGTGATCTGAGGCAGTGGCTGAAACCTCTGCCCCAGGACAGAGTTTGGGGCATGTGGGAATCACCAAACGAAATGAGATTGGAATTCCATGAAAATGTTAAAGTAAGGTGCCTGGCACTTAGTGGGCATCCAGCAGGTGGTAGCACTGGTATTTGAGAGGGAGGTAGAACAACGTAGCAGGGAAGATTTCAGACCTCCAGGTCAGAAAAACTTGGAGGTGTCTAGTAGTTGCTCAGAGCCTGTATTTGCATCTGGTCAGAAGTGTTGCTGGTTAATTGACTTGTGTGTGTGAGGAAGTACTAGCAATTAAACCTGGGGTGCTCTACCACTGAGCTACATCCCCAATCCTTTTTTTTTTTTTTTTTTTAATTTTGAGACAGTGTCATGCTAAGTTGCTGAGGCCGGCCTTGGATTTGGCAGTCCTCCTACCTAAACCTCCTGAGCTGCTGGGATTACAGGCATGTACCACCATGCCTAGCTTAGACTATTGATTTTTTTAAACCCGCCATCTATGAGTTATATAACCTTATATGTTTCTTAGCTTCTCTGAGCCTCGGTTTCCCAACTGTAAAATGGGTATAATAGCTTTTTTAAAGTCTAAATCAGAAAGTGCACTTGAAGCATCCAGCACATTGCCTGACATATAGTAAGTGGTTGGCCCTGGTTACTGATTCCCTACCTTTACAGGAGAGGCCAGCTCTGTAGCTTCATTTCAAAGCATCATAAGTAAGCTCCTCATCCGTGCTCACTGTGGCGGGATCTTCAGAGATGTCTGAACACTGAATAGCAGAGGAAATGTATGGAGAAAGTGGCATGTCACCTGAGGGCCTTGGTTCTACACAAGGGAAATGCCGTTGTAATTGGGTGTGTTCAGTTTGCAGTGCAGTGGCTTCTGAAGATGAAGGGAGAAATGGTGATCTGGTTGAAAGGACGTAGAACTGTAGATGTCCAGGGTTCAGACCCTCTGTGACCCTAGAAAAGGGATTTGGTTCCTCTGAGGCTGTTTCAAATCTGGAAGATGATAATAGCTATAGAGGGAGGTTGTCCCGAGGAACAACTGACCCTGAAGTACTTGGCGTAGAATGAGTGTGTAGGAAGTGGTCAGCTCGCCAGCCCTCATGCAGCCTATGACTGTCCCCGTGCCAGGGAATCCCATGTGTGTTGCTCACACACAGCCCCAGGTTTTCTCTCTCTCTCTCTCTCTCTCTCTTTTTAAAGAATCAAATCAAATTTTATTTAGCTTTTCATGTGGCCTTCGTTGCTTGGGCACTTTGTGGTATACGTGGTGCTGGGGTTTGAACCCGCGTCCTTGTGCATGCCGGGCACGCACCAGAACTGCTGAGCCGCCGCTCTAGCCCCCCAGGTTTTCTCTTGACTGATGACAGTCCTGTCCAAGGCGCCTTCTCTCGGGGAGTGGGAGTCTCTGTGGCAGTCTTGGTGACATTGCAGGTGGTATCGAGAGCTAGATGCTGGCCTGCATGAGGGTTCATGTCTTCTGGGTGAACACATTTCTGCCCTCCTGCCAGACCTGTGACAATTTGTAAGCAGAGACTGTGAGTGACCGGTAGACAGCCCCTCACTGCTAGAGGGGTCTGTCCTTTACAACGCTTTTGTGGGGAAACCAGGCAGAGGCTGTTTCTCTTCTCTGGAGTGTAGAATAGTAAAGCCTGAGACCTTCGTGAAGGGCCCCAGGGATTCCTGAGCGTGAGTTTCTGGGCCAAATACTACACTTCAAAACGAGTTCCGCCTCAGATCTCCCACCTCTGCCTCCCAAGCTGTAGATGAAAGAAGCAACATCGAGTCTTTTGAAGAGAGACTAGGCCTGGAACTGGGGGTGCCTGGTGTTAAATTCACTGCACTGCTTTCCTCGCAGTGCCTTTCTTCTCTGCACGCTGCTGTGCAGTTTGTGAGAGGGTAGATGGTGCACCCTGCCGGGAGGTAGCCCACACCTCTGCCCTTGGCAGTGCACTTCAGGTTGCATCCTTCCCCAGCCACCAACCATAGCTGTGGGAAGCTGAGTCCTTCCCAGTGTACTTTTGGGGATCCCAGGAATGGTGCTCTAATCTCCTGCTAACTTGAATGAAAAGACTAGGGGCTCAGCACTGTCCAAATCCCATACTGGTGAACCAGCAGGTTAGGTTTAGATTTTCAGACTATACCAGTGCCACCAGCATGACGTTGTGGGACTTTGCCAGTGTTGGCCCTACACCTTGGGCCATCCATCAGCTTTGTCAGCCTTCACAGAGTCAGTCTGCTGGCAGGTATTTACTGACTTCCCATCCATTTATGCACAGCACTAGACAGGGAAAAGAACAGGGCTAGAACTAGAGATGCAGAGAAGTGTGGCGCCGTCCTCAAGGGCTCCATCAGAGTGTTGTGGAGATAGAAGAATTTAATGGGTGACATCTGCCAGCATATTGCTGGATGCAGAATGAAGGCCAGTGGGTGCTTCAGGGTCTGAGGAGAAGAGCTCTCACTTCATGGGGCAGATGACAGAAGTGGGGGCTGCACTTGAGCTGGACTTTGCAGGCTGCGTGGAGCCTGGAAGGGAGTGGAATTCGTCCCAGAAGGTGGGGCAGAAAGGAAGTATAGCTACCAAACAGGGAAGGAAAAAGTAAGCGGGGTCTGGCTGGAGTGGAAGATGATGCTGAGAACCCAAACAGGCAGGCTGGAGAGTGCACCTGACCCTGTTTGGATTGTCCCCCAAGTCAGCTAAAAAGGGTGGACTTGATCCACCGGACAGATTCTTCCTGTTTGTGGCCCAGGGAATGACCCAGGGCAGACCTGGTGCTCTCTGGGCTGTTGATGTTAACGTGTTTTCATTGTTTACCCTCCAGAGAGAACCGTTGTTTGTCTACTCAATGCTTATTTTGCTGGAAATTTAAAAAAAAAAAAAACAAACAAAAACCTACCTGTGCCAAGCATCATGTTGTTGCGTGCCTGTAATCCTAACAACTCTAGAGGAGAAGGCAGGAGGACTGTAAGTTTAAGGCTAGTCTCTGCAACTTAGCAAGACCTCATGTCAAAATTTTTAAAAGGGTTGAGGATATAGTTCAATGGTGAAATGCCCCTGGGTTCAATTCCCAGTACCACCCTCCTCCAAAAAATGTCTGCCCTTAACACAGGAGTGCAGATGGTAGAAACTTGGGGTGCCCATGGCCACACACTTGAACAAGCTGTCATTTTGTAGTGGCCTGGGGTGCCAGAATTGAACCTTGTTAGGATTTGGGTAGGGCAGTCTCCAGGCTGGTATCCAGCAAAGGAGATAGGTGCTGCTGGACTTACAATGGGTGATGAGCCCGGATATCCCCACTTACCATTCCCTCCCTTCTGGAGTCCTGTCACCCTTCCAAACTGTCACTCTGTCCCAGAACTGCCTCCCTTCTACTCTGTCACCATTCACTCTGTGGGCCTTTGTTGCCTTCAAAGCTCCCTAAGCACCATTCAGATCCATACCACCTACCACCGCAGAGAACTCCTAAAGTTCACATTTATCCTGCCTTCTGTGACCCTACTGCCACCAGAGTAAGATGCCAGTTCAGGGTCTTGCATTGCTTGAAGAGCAACTTTTCCAAGTCTGTCACCTACTTGTCCTCTAAGTGTGGCCTTTGATTGTACCAAAACAAGTGTCTGTCCCTGCTGCCTTGGTTCAGCCTCATTCTGAGCGGCCCCAGAACGAACTCCTACTCATCCCCCAGAACCCGCCCAGTGCTGACCCACGTGAGGCCGCATTGTATTCCCTCCTGCCTGATACCAGCTATTCTCCTTCTTGCCTGCCTCTCCTGCCTGCAGTCAACTTAGCAGGTTTGCACCATAGTTCTGGAGAACTCTCCTGGATCCTCCCTTACCCCAGAGAGAGCCCCTCAAGGCCGTGGCCCTAGTTGCTCAGTGAATGTGAGAGGAGCTGTCTGGGGAGGCTGGGCCTCCTCTTGGATCCTTGCTGGCTCCTAGGGAGAGTTCTCGCTCCCACTCCAGGTGTGGCTATGACTGACTTCATGCAGAACCAGGTCCTGGCTTTCCAGGAGGGCTGTTGAACAGGGGTGGAGGGGTTTAACACCGTAGCCTGTTATGGGGTAGACCCACATCCTCGGTTCTTCAAAAACTAGGACACATAGGTTCTGGATTATTATAGAATTTAAGAAACAGTGTTTTTTTTGACAAAGGCATTTAAAACTGAAGCTAGATGCAAGTCATTCACTGTTCTCTGACTGGATTCACAAATTCACTGGGGAGTATAAAAGTTCAAGTTCAGTCTCAGGATCAAAAACATACTCAGCTGCTGCATTGGCCGGGAATCGAACCCGGGCCTCCCGCGTGGCAGGCGAGAATTCTACCACTGAACCACCAATGCTCCTGCTGTCAACAGCTGTGAGACACCTCCCTTTAACTCCCTTCAACCCCCTTCAACCTTCTGTGCGTCTGCTGAGTCACAGACAGGCCAGGCCAGGCCCTGATGCTGCCACATCAGCATGGCTGCAAGAACAGAAAGCCTGGGCTTCAAAACAGGAGGGAGCAGGCAGGAAGCAGAGGGTGAAGGTGACTAGAGAGCTCTAGTTCACCCTTCTTAGTAGGTAGTGAAAGCACACTGAGACTCCAGTGAGGCCCCTCTGATGTTTGGGTCTCCTTCTGCTGTTCTCAGGTTTCACAGCAGCTTCCTGCTGGTGATTGGCCAAGCTTAGGCCAGCGCTGCAGGGGCCCCCCTCCTGCTGGAGGCTGGGAGCCGAGCTCCTGCAACTTCCTGGGGGCAGAGCCTCTGGGCTCACTGATAAGGACTTGGGGGCCCAGATTCACAGGCGCCTTTGGCTGCTGCAGGCCTGCTGTGGTGGAGACCGGCCCTTCTCAAGCACCTCTGTGCTAGGAAACTGGCCCAGAAGAGGCAAAAAGCAACGCTGCTCTGCATTGGCCGGGAATCGAACCCGGGCCTCCCGCGTGGCAGGCGAGAATTCTACCACTGAACCACCAATGCTCCAGCTGTTCTCTGGAGCATCTGCAGAGGCCTCCTCACTGAGCCCTGTAAGCACCTGGGAGCCTCACCTGGCTGGTTTGTCAAGTTTGGGGGACTGGACAGGTTTCTGTGGATCCATCCTTGCCTGACATGGGAGTTACTGCTTCTTCAGAAGTTGGGAGCTGTGAACTGGCATTTAGCTTCCCCTGGAGGCCCGTGGCTCACCCGTAGCCCTCAGCCCCATGAAGAGCAGAGCACGCGGCTCCTCACAGGCAGTTTGCGCAGCCAGTTTCTGAAACACCTCTACTCTACCCTCTACCTACTCAGGACCAGGCCCATTTTGTCATCTCTGTGTGAACAGTACCTGGCACACAAAAGGCGTCCCATACGACTTGCTGGATTAGATCTTTAAGCCATTGTCCAATCTGTCTTTGATCAGCCTTTTTGCAGGAGTGGTCACTGTCTCACAGGATAGCACAGGAGGTTTTGAACAGCTCTAATTACTAGAAAGTTCCTGACTTGGACCTGGAACCACACAGACAGATCTACCTTTTGTACATGACTGTCCTTAAAATTCTTCTAGGTGACTAGAAACTCACATTTTTGCAACAGGCAGGCACTGTTTCTGCCATGACTTGACGCAAAGCAATTAGAGAATGTGTCCCGCAGTTATGTTTTAAAGTCCCCGGTCTCGGGCTGCCCTCGGCTAGTAGCTCCCCCCATCTCCCACGCATCTCCAGTCTTCCTGAGGCACTCTTCCACATGCTCCTAAAAACCCATCAAAGACTTCCCCTTTACCGTGATATGAAATCCATTCTCCCTAACTGGAGGCGCCAGGCCCAGCCAGCCAGCCCATCCTAGTTGATTCCTCTGCTGTTCTGTCCTCTGTGCTCAACAGGTTGGCTAGCTCCCCCTCACCGCCTTTGCACATACAGTTCCTTCTATCCCCACCTCCTTCAAGATTGGCTCAGATCCCACTTCCAGGACAACTTTCCTGACTACCTGAGCTACAACTCCCAGGTCAGGGATATGGTGGCTCATGCACCTTTATCCCATATGAGGTTTCTCGCTGCAGAGGTGCTGTGAGCTTCTGAAGGACACAGGCTTGGCGTTCATGTTCATGGGGCTCTAAGAACAGAGACCAGGCTGTTGTAGAACCAGGCTTCCCTCAGCTTTCTCCACGTACCTTGAGAGGCATCTCCTAAGCCCCTTGCGGGCAGACCCGCACTCCCACCTCCCTGCCATCTGCATCCCGGCCCAATTCCATACCTTAAAGGTACCATCTGTCCTTCCTTCTCCTCCCTGTATTACATGAGCTGCTAGCACTCTTCTGTTTAATTTCTGAAACAATCCCTGCACTCTTTCCTCTGCTCCAACCGTGTTTCAGGCTGCCTCACCCTGTTAGATGCACTGTTCTGAAAGGTTTCTTCCTTGGCCTCAATCTCCTGTTGTCATGCCAGCCGCAGCCCAGCTTCTGCAGGCAGCAGCCAGCAGCAGCTAATGAAAGCGTAGGTCTGACTTGGGACTCGTGGTAGGAAAGCTCCCAGGGATCCTCTCTTCCTTACCTGTCTCCTTCCACCCACCCGCCCAGACTCCTCATCCTTCCCTGACTGCACTGTACCTGTTCTGCTCTCCATGCCCTTAGCCAGGCTCTTCTCTGTGCTCAAGGTGCCCTGTGCTAAGGTGTGCGTGTTGTGTGCCCCCCAAAGGTTCATGTATTAGGAGCATTGTGGAGAGGTGGGACCTACCACCTACCAGGAGGTCCCTAAGACAGTGGGGGCACCAGCTCTCCAAGGGGTTAAGGTGCTCTCCCTCCACCGCTTGGTAGTTCTTGCCACAGGGTTGTTGTTCAGGGCCGAGCCTGGCCCAGCCCAGCTGTGACTCCCTGAATAGAGATGTGATCCCTTCCTCCAGTTGTGTTCCTACTGTTGCCATGGCCATAAGGTGACACAGCCAAAGAGGGCTCTCACCTTGAGCCTCCAGAACTGTGAACTGAACATTTTTGTTCACAAGTAGCCCACATTGGTTAAATTTTATAGCAACAAAAAACTAATGCAATTACTTTCCTTTCTTTAACTGGGATATGTCTAATGTGTTTAAAATCTGACTCAAATGGGACCTCCATGTCAGCCCTCCTTGACCAAGGCAAGTTAGCCCATTGAATGTTCTTGCTTCCCTGATTTCTCTGATATTGCGCACACCACATCGCCACAACTTCTTGTCTGTTTGTGGATCTTGCCCGTTAGAATGGGGCCTGACTCAGCTTTGTGTCCCCAGCACCATCTCTGCAACAATGGCACTGAGATGCATGAATGTCAAGTTGAACAGTTATTCAGTAAAGATGGTGGATAACTGATAATGCATTAAAGTTTTGGCCCCTAAGGAGACATTGGTTAGCATTCCCTCAGAGTCCTGGAAGTGAGACAGTACTGCTGTTTCTCATTCTTTTGTAGACAAAAGGAAACTGAGACCCAGAGTAGAGAAACAACCATGACCCAATAGTGTCTCCTAGCCTGCAGTAAAACTGAGAGGACATGCTGAGAGGGCTGACGCCCACTTCCTTTTTCTAAACAGGTCATCTCCCCTCCTTGTCCCAGCCTGAGCCCACCACAGCAGGGTAGCCTGGTTACACCCGTCCCACAGCCCCTTTCTTCTCTCTCTGCAGGCTGGTGCGGGAGTTCGTGGCCCAGAACAACACCGTGCAAATCAAGCATGTGATCCAGACCCTGTCTCAGGAGTTTGCCCTGTCCCAGCACCCCCACAGCCGGAAAGGGGGCCTCATCGGCTTGGCTGCCTGCTCCATCGCTCTGGGCAAGGTGGGCTTTCTGAAGCACAGACACTAGTGATGGTCTTCATGTGAACTGAGATGAGCAGCTTCCCTCCCAAGACCAACAGGGCACTGCCAAGTTACATTTTACCACAGCTTTCCACGCCTAAGACCAGCAAGGCTGCTGCTCCTGGAGGGCTGGCTTGGGAAGCATCTTTGAGCGAGCCCAGGCCTTGCACAGCAGGCATGTCTGCGGGCACCACAGTCACAGGGCCTGCTGCAGGCCCCTTTCTGAGCTGTCTTCTCTTCCTCCTGCCCCATCAGGACTCAGGACTCTACCTGAAGGAGCTGATCGAGCCCGTGCTGACCTGCTTCAACGATGCGGACAGCAGGCTGCGCTACTACGCCTGCGAAGCCCTCTACAACATCGTCAAGGTGGCCCGCGGCGCCGTGCTGCCCCACTTCAACGTGCTCTTTGACGGGCTGAGTAAGGTAACCTGTCCTCCTCCTGGCTGGCTCACCTTGGCCACCCACTAACTTAACTTCGGGGACCTTGGGTGCTTAGGCCTCTCTTCCCAGATGCAAGCAGAGCAAATTAGCATGTGGCTGCAAGGGACGCACTCTGTCAGAGGCAAATGATAAGTTTTCTTTTTTTTTTAAGAGGGAGGTAGAGAGAGAATCAGTTTTATTTATGTTTTCATCTGGTTTTTGTTTTTCTAACACTTAGTTGTGTATGTGGTGCTGGGGTTTGAACTCAGGTCCTTGTGCATGCCAAGCAAGCACTCCAACTACTGCCCCAGCCCTTAATAATGCTTTTTTAAATAGGTTATGTTTGCACTTTTTTTCATTCCCTATGCATTTTTGTTGTCCTTTATGAGAGTTATCAGTCTTACACACACAGGAGGGGAGAGGCCCATTGAGAAGTACTCCCTCCCTGGCAGGTGAGTGGGTGAGCCCGCCATCCAGGCTGTTTCCCCTGTGAGGAGGGTGGTGTTTGTTCTGGCTCACAAGTGCTCTGGGAAGAGCTCTCCTCAAGGGCTTTGGAGTCCCTGCTGCTCTACTGGGCCCCTCCTACAGCCCTGCTGCCCTGAGTAATAAATACCACAGGCATTGCTCGGTACCAGCCTCACAGCCGCTCTGTGCCCAGCTCCAGCAGTGAGGTGGAACCCTGCATTTTAAGGTGGGGAAGGCTGGAGGCAGGCCAACCAGAAGCAACCTCCTGACCTGGATATACAGGGAGGGGTCACTGAACAGAAGGGGAGCCTACTACAGGGATCCTTAGCCAGGTTCTGTTTTACCCACCCCTCCCCCACCTCAGATTGGTCGCTGAGGTGACCGCTGATGCTTTAAGCTGCACTGCAGCCTTGGCTATGGGTTTGCAATAGATCCTTGGCTTCCATTTGGCCATTACCTCTGTTTCTCTTCTATTTCTGTCTCTTAGTTGGCTGCTGACCCAGACCCCAATGTGAAAAGTGGATCTGAGCTCCTAGACCGGCTTTTGAAGGTATTTGTACTTTGTCTCCACTTTAATTTTTAGAATCTGTTCCTTCTATCTGTCTGTACAGCTTAGAAATTCTGTCACTGGAGTTAGGCCCAGTGGTGCGCTTCTATAATCCCAGCGACTCAGGAGGCTAAGACAGGAGAATCTCAAGTTCAAAATCAGCCTCAGCAACTTAGCAAGGCCCTAAGCAACTTAGCGAGACCCTGTCTCAAAATAAAAAATTAAAAATCCGGGGACTTGGCTCAGTGGTAAAGTGTGCCTGGGTTCAATCCCCGGAACCACAAAAAAAATAAAAATAAAAATAAAAATGTTTTTTATTTACATAAAGTGAAGCTCACTGTTAGGTGTTCAGTTCAGTGGCATGTATAGAGTTCTGTCACCACCATAATCACAATACAGAACTGCAACATCCCCTGATCGTCACCTTGTTTTGATGCCCCCCACCCAGAGCACAGGAGTTCGCCTTCCACACCAGATAGCAGGGGCTGGGTGTTCAGTCCACACCCCAGGGAGCAAATTGTGCCATTCAGTTAGTTCTCTTGACCCTGATTGCTTCTTTCGGTCTTCTTGTTTTGTTGTCCTTTGCCTGTGACAGAATGGATTCTCCATGAACCTCTCCTGCCTAGCTCAGGCTCTGCCATTCCCCTCCATGGTCTGCTGACACCTCCCCCCACCCCCCAGGGAGCCAGCCCAGGGCCAGTGACAGTGATGCAGCAGGTCAGGCAGGAGGGGCAGGCCTGGTCTCTGGCTCTCAGCAACTCATGATTTGTTTTGATCCACAGGACATTGTGACTGAGAGCAACAAGTTCGACCTGGTGGGCTTCATCCCCTTGTTACGGGAGAGGATTTACTCCAACAACCAGTACGCCCGGCAGTTCATCATCTCCTGGGTAAAGTCGGGGCCCTAGCACGCTTCCTCCAGCCACGGAGAGCTTCTGGTGGAGTCTCTTCAGCTCTCTGACACACCCTTGGCAGTCCCTGTGGCTCCAGAAGCCTTCTTATTATCCCTCTGATAGCATAGGCACCTGATAATCCAATAGTACTTTTCCAGGGTTGCTCCCAGAGCCCTCCCTGTTCTCCCTAAAGGGATACAGTTCATTCCTTGTCCTGGAAAATGCCCAGCCTTCTCTGAAGCCAGAGTGCTACCTTCAGCATCTCATTGTCTAGTTTTTATGCCTCTCTCCCCATACATTCCCTTCTCCCTGGGCATCTGACTCTTCTTGGAGTCAAACTGCCATTCCCCTGCACATTGAACAAAAAGATCACTCTCCCATGAACACCTGCAGTGCCATGACACGCCACCTCTGCAGAGTCCCCTTCACTGGCCAGGTCCCAGGGCCATGGTGAGCAGGAGAAAGGCTCGCAGCCTGGGCCAACTCTCACTGCTTCTTCCCTCGGTCAGATCCTGGTTCTGGAGTCTGTGCCAGACATTAATCTGCTGGATTACCTGCCAGAGATCCTGGACGGACTCTTCCAGATCCTGGGTGACAACGGCAAGGAGATTCGGAAAATGTAAGTGGAGGGCAGGTCCACTCCCTGCTGGACTCTCTGAGGGTTCCCGTGGAAGCCACACCCTACCGTGACCAGCAGGAGAGCAAGAACTCACCCTTTTCCTGTGTGTGTGCTTGCTGCTCAGGGAGCAGAGCACCATCAGCCACCGCCCCAGAACAGCATCCATCCAAGTGTGATGGGCACTGGTCGAGGCTCTTCCAGCCCTGGCCAACACATGCTGTTTCCTTCCACCTTTTCTCATTGGTAGGTGTGAGGTGGTGCTTGGAGAGTTTTTGAAAGAAATTAAGAAGAACCCCTCCAGTGTTAAGTTCGCCGAGATGGCCAACATACTGGTGATCCACTGCCAGACTGCGGGTGAGTACATGAAGGCTCCACAGCCACCGTGACCTCTGAGAGCCCCTTCTCTCACTTCTCTGCTTCAGCGAGGTGGTAGGAGGGAGCCCTGGTGGGACAGTCAGCATGACCCCGGACCCCAGGAACAGTGGAGTGGTGTGCCTCTATGAGGGAGAGCTCTGGGTTCCTTATTGACCTGCCTGGAGGCCATGTCAGTTGCTCCGACTGGCATGTAAGACTTGGAGACCTTGCTCTCAGGCTTGGCCATAGCACTGAACACTGTAGTGCTTGGAGGTGGGGACTGTGTGTTCATTTGCTTCTGCTGGGCGACACACCATGATGAAACATAATTGGTTAACAACCCTTGCTGGTTGTTGGTCATGAGTCCACAAGTGAGCTGGACAGTTCTACTCCCTAGGCCAGGCCTAATCATGCACCTAGGGTCAGCTCAAGGTCAGCGAGCTGAGTGGTCTGAGATGGCCTCACTCCTGTCGAGTTTAGCTGGCCTTCAGCTGGGGCAATGGGGACAGTTGGTCAAGGAGTCTTATCCAGCAAGCTAGGCCCGGTGGGTTCATATGACCTCAGTAAGGTTCTAAGAGAGACAGGAGAAGTGGGTAAGGTCTGTTGAGGCCTAGGCTCGAACCAGGCACCCCACCACTGCCACCGCACACTGTTGGCCAGAGTAGCAAAGCCAGTGCCGATTCTAGAGAAGGGAGATGAACTGCACTTCTTGATGAGAGGAAACACAAAGTTGCATTACAGAGAGAGGGACGTGGGTCCAAGAAAGGGAGAGAACCTCGGCTGCTTTGATAGTCTAGCACAGGAATGTCTCTCCCTGCCAACCTACTCTTCGGGTGCACCTGCAGAAGGCAGGGCACATGGGTAAGGGAGTGCTGGCAAGAATAGAGGCCGTCAGGCCCCTGTGTTCGTCCCATCCTGCACGTGTGGTGGGAGGGAGCTGTCCAGTTGTTCATGCAGACTGCTCTGAAACACACCGATCCGCTTTCCAGATGACCTGATTCAGCTGACAGCCATGTGCTGGATGCGGGAGTTCATCCAGCTAGCTGGCCGGGTAATGCTACCTTACTCCTCTGGGATCCTGACCGCTGTCTTGCCCTGCCTGGCCTATGATGACCGCAAAAAAAGTATCCTTTACTCTGGAGAGAAGAAACAAGGGCTGCGCTAAAGGAGGCTGCAAAGTCCAAGGACCTTGGAGTGGGGAAGAGGGCTCCCCTAGAATCCATCATACCTCCAGATAGTTCCTAGCTTCTAGCGAGTAAGAGGTGGAGCTGCGCATGGATTGAGAAAGCCAGGCACATGGAGTTAATACTGGCTATACCCAATCCTCTATTGGTTACTTAGAGATCTAGAGCAACTCTCCCAGGTGCCAAGCTTACCTGCTACTCCATGGGGGAGATCCTGTTGGAGGGAGGGACCCTGTGAGAACAGGAACTTAGATCACACTGCTGGTCTACTCTCTGACGCAGCTTCTGGGGAGCACTGAGCCCCTGACTTGGAAGTCCAGTGGCCTCAGTTTCAGAGAGGACACCTGCGTGTGCCCGCTCCTTACATCAGTGGACACAGGCATTAAAGAGGTGGCCAATGTGTGCAACCAGAGCCTGATGAAGCTTGTCACCCCCGAGGACGATGAACCAGATGAACTGAAGCCAGCAGTACAGAGGCAGACAGAGCCCAACCCTGAGGACTCCCTGACAAAGCAGGAGGGGACAGCCAGTGGTAAGTGGACTGCCCCCACCCTTCCCTCCTGTGGGGGCTCTGGAGAGCCAGAGGGCCTAGGACCTGACTTGCAGCTTCACTCACCTTTATTAACTTGTTAACTCTGGCCCAGTGAAGTAGGCAGTGTTAACTGCCCCCATTCCCCGGCGGCTAGTAAGTGCGGAGTGGGGGTGGGAGCCCATGCTCTCAGCCCTTACTGCCTCGAAGACCTTTGCGTCTCGCCCTTAATCTTCCTCTGGGTTTAAGCCACAGCGAGTTGCTTTGGAGTATGGCAGGAGTTCCAGGCTACACAGATTGTTTGATTCTTGGCCATTGACAGCCAGCCGTGCGGCTGCCTCTACCATATGAGTCATTCATTCTCAGGAAGAACGAACATCAAGAGAACTCTAATTTAGCCAGTGTTTGGGAATTCTGCCTAAGTCAGTGCCTGTTCTCCTGTCAGTCTTTGGGCATTGTTTTCTTGTTTATCCATTTTCGTGCTGATTGGGATCTGGAGCGTGACTCTCAATGGAGACCAGCGCCCTGCCCTCACTGAGCGGTCAAAGCCATCTTTGGGGCGAAACCCTCCCTTTCAGAATCAGGCAGAGAGTAAGTTGCTGCACACCCTTCTCAAGTCTTTAAAGTAACAGTAAGGTCTATAACCTGCCCCAGGAGCTGAAAGAGCTACTAAAGCATTTTTCCCATTGTCTTTCCCTTCTCTTGAATATCTGAGCAGAATATGAGGCACATGTGCCCCTGGGCAGCCTCCCGTGGGTTTGGCTGGTAGAACTGAGCAACATCCCTTGCTGGACCTGTCTCTGGTGTCAGATTACAGCTGCGCCACGCTGTTGTGAACCAGAGCTGCAAAACAGCTGGAGGCAGAGCAGCGCACAGATAGAGCATTGGTGGTTCAGTGGTAGAATTCTCGCCTGCCACGCGGGAGGCCCGGGTTCGATTCCCGGCCAATGCAGCAGCTGAACACTTTTTGACAGCTCCTAGAAAAAGAAAACCTGGGGAGATAAGTGAGTGCAGGCCTTTCAAGGGAAAAACTGGAAGAATCTCAGGAATACACATAGTTTGTGAACTTTCACTGATATGTGAGTATTTTATTTTGATTTTGTTTTATATTTCTCATTTTAGAAAATTTTCAAAGTTTAGGAAAAGTACAAAGCAACCAGACTGTCCATACCAAAAGACAATCAGTATCAAACTTTTGGCATATTTTTAAGTTTTTAATTGTATGCATAATTAAAATCATGCATCTTAAGCAATTCCACATCTGGCTTTTTGGGGTTTTGTTACTCATAATTTGGGGGCAGTTGTTTGTTTGTTGTCTTTTTTTCTTGCTTAGCTTTGCTTTGCTTTATTTTGTTTTTGACTTGACATTAAAGTTATTGCCTCCAGGGTCAAAAAATAGAAGAGTGGTTGCCTGTGCTGAGGAGAGAAGGGGAAAGGCTATTAACGAACCTGGTTTCTTTGGGGGTGATGAAAATATTCTGGAATTAAGTAGCTTATGGTGATAGTTGTGCAGCTTTGTGAAAGTAATAAAAAAAAAAGAACCCCAGTTATTCACTTTAAAGTCTTTTTTGTTATGTGAATTGTTTCTCAGTTTTATTAAAGGTTAATGCCTTTTCCCCAAGTAGAGTTGGTAGCCCTGTGCCCCACCCTTTCTGTTCATGTGGCAGCAGTCAAGCTCCCTGGAGAGGAACCACTCTGTTCTGTGGGTTATGGCAGCAGTTGAAGCCCTTGTGAGCTGGAGCATTGGTGGTTCAGTGGTAGAATTCTCGCCTGCCACGCGGGAGGCCCGGGTTCGATTCCCGGCCAATGCAGTTTCTTTGCCCTTTTCCGTAGTTTTTCTAAGCATTCTTTAAGCAGCTGCCTAAAAAAAGCACTACGCTAAACTAGGAAACATTCTGGCTCTGCATTTTACTGCCTCATAAACAGCAGTTCAGCAGATGAAAAGTATACTTTATAGTAGTTCCCAGGGATGGCAGCAGCGAATTGACAGCTTCTCATCCACCCTTAGCCCTGCCCAGCTCATAATAGTCACTCATAATAGTCATTTACTAAAATGCTGAGGAGAGGGTCCCAGCAAGCCAAGAGTCAGGGATGGGCAAGTTCAGCCTGGCCAGCCTACTCACGCTTCCCTTTCTGTTGCTGCTTTCGGCCCTTCTCCACCTGGCTGCAGCAGGAGCTGCCTGCCTGGTCTTCCCCTTTTAGTGTCTGTCTTCCAGGCTCAGTCTGTGCCAGTGCAGCCATAGTAAATGTTCTTCATGGCATCTCCAAGGGAGACTTCTGTGTGAATGCGGGGGCACGCGCGCGCTCACACACACACACATGCAGCATGGCTGGAGGAGGTGGGGCTTTGGGGCGTGCCTTTGGGGTATATATTTTGCTCTGGTAAGGAAGGAGGGCTCTTTCCCTTTAGTCTCGGTGCAATGCCCTGAGCCACTTTCCTCCTCCACACTCTTAAGCCATGATGTTCTGCCTCACATTGAGCCCTGAGGAATAGCGCCTGGTGTCTATGAATTGAGACCTCTGAAGTGAGCCCTAAAACAAACTTTTCCTCCTCTAATTCTTCTCATCAGGTGAAAAAGCTGACTAAAACATGATTATAACGGAAATGCATGTTCCCTGCAGAGATTTTGGAAAAAGCAGAGAACTCAAACGAGAGTGCTCACTGTAGCCTCACCCAGAAATGATCTGTGCCAACTTGGGGGATATTTATTTTATTTTTTAAATGTGTACACATGCCATTTGTGGCTTTTGTATATTATTCTCCCACAGGAAAAAAAAATGGGATCCTAGGACATAGTGTGATCTACAGCCTAATTATTTTTCATTTGATAGAAGTGATAGTCAACATTAATCTGCATTAAAAAAATTTACCTTGACAGTTTTAAAAAATGTACAGCTTAATGCTTTAGTATATTCACAAGTTTGTACAATCATCAGCCCTATCCGATTCCAAAAGCATAGCCGTTCACTGACACTCCTGATCCCCACTCCCAGCCCCTGCAGCCCCTAATCTGCTTCACCTTTTCTAGATATTTCATATAATAGAATCATTTAATATAGCCTTTGGTATTTGGCTGCCTTCACTGAACATGGTATTTCCAGGGTTCATCCATGTTGAAACTTCTTTCAGCACTTCATCCCTTTTTATGAATGAATAACATTCTGTTGTATGGATAGATTGTGTTTTGTTTATCCATTCATCAGTTGATAGACATTTGGATTATTTTTACTACATTTTTTAAGAATCACAAGCAGTATACATTGACATCTCCTCTTTAGCTAACACTGTATGACTAGGCATGTTAATAAAATTGGTCCCTGGAACAGGTAATCCAAATATTTCTTTTGTCTTTGGGATATAATTTATAATTTCCTTATTTGTTCCAAGTTTATTTTCCTGTTAACCTAAAATTCTTAAATCATTCCACTAGGTAGATGTTATAATTCATTTAACCAGGTTTCTCTTATAAATCATTTAGCTGTTTCTTATTTTTTTTTTTTTTTTTTTTTTAAAGAGAGAAGGACAGTGAGAGAGAGAGAGAGACAGAGAGAATCAATTTTTATTGAATTCTTCACATGACTTTAGTTGCTCTGACACTCAGTTGTGTATGTGGGTTGCTGGGGTATGAACCCGTGTACTTGTGCATGCCGGGCAAGCACTGCAACCACCGAGCCACCGCTCCAGCCCCTGTTTCTTATTTTTTTAATCTTATGATCTTTCCTAAATTTATGTAGAAAATTTGTAGAAAAATCTTACAAATGTCCAAAATTATTTTCTAAAGACAAATTCTTAAACGTTAAAGGCTTTTGATCCGTGCTGCCAAATGCCTTCCAAGTGCGTAAGCCAGTTTCCAATCCCACCAACTTGGCACGAGCTTCACGGCTCTCTGGAGAGACCAGGCAGAGGAGTCATGTGTCCTGGGACGTGGAATCACAGGGGAGCTGTGGGGCAGGAGAGAACACAGCGTGGTGTGCAGTGGGAGCACTGGAGAGACGGTGCAAGATTCCGTGGACAGACAGACTCCCTGCCCTCTCAGGGTTGACTCTTCTCCTGGGGAAGGCAGGCGGTGAGCAAGTTTAACAGCCTGGCAAGTGCACGTGGCAGCGTGTCGAGAGCCTTCAGCATTCATCCTTAGGAAATAACTGGGTGCAGGCAAGGGTTTCCATTAACCATTAAGAACCATGCGAAACCCCACAATCAGAGCAGAAGGCTGCAGTGCCCAGGGTCACCACAGAAGGATGTGATATTTGAGCAGAGACTGGAGGAGAAGGCGTGGACCATGGGTGGCAGGTGTTCCAAGCAGGGGGAGCAGCCCATGTAGAATCAGTCCGGGGGGCAACGGGGTGGCCTGGCAGGACCGCACAAGAGCAGGGAAGGCAGTGTCATATACAGAGCAGAGAAGGGGCCATGGTGGTTCCAGAGAGGGACAAGGGGCCAAGGGACAAGGCAGGCCTCTGTGGCTCCAAAAAAACTCTAGCTTTTACTTTAAAAAAAAAAAAATGAAGTCATTGTGGGGTCTTAACCGAGGAACCCAAGGCCAGAACTACATTTTCACAGACTTGCTCCAGCGGCCATGTGGAAAATACTCCTACCAGGAAGCTCAGACATGAGCCACGCAGTAACGTAGGTGAGGGACCTTGGTAGGTTGAAGGGAGTAAGCTTCTCAAAGCGGGGAGAGAGGTCCTTTGCTGGTGGATTCCCCGTGTAGAGCAAGGAGGAGCCAGGATGACTGCAAAGGTGGGGGACCAGCGAGGAACAGGTTAGTGGGAAAGGTCTTGGAGTAGGCATCTGGTGCTCATGAGAGAGGGCGGACCGCCAGCATGGAGGTGTGGGGAGCCGTGGGACCCAGTGAGGATGCCACTGGGGCGAGTGTGTGGAGAGGCCCTGGGGCAGAAGGCTGTAATCCACTGGCAGATGCGGAGGGCAAGGCCTGAGGAAGGGGACCCGCAGTGTGGAGCATCAGCTGCTGGACCAGCTTCAGTAGAGCAGTGGGGTAAGAGTGTGACGAGACCAGGGGTCCTGAGAGTGGGAGGACAGGGGTGGGCCCAGCGAGGCCCAAACTCCTTCTGAGAGTTTACCTATGAAGGGGAGCGGGGAAGTGGGTGAGGTCAGGAGAGATTTTTTTCCTTTTCTTTCGGACAGGATCTCACCCTGTTGCCGAGGCTAGCCTTGAACTCCTGGGCCCCTGCACTCCTCTCGCCTCAGCTTTCTGAGTAGCTGGGACCTCAGGTGCACACCACTACTCCTGGCTAGTTTTGTTTTTTGTTTTTGTTTCTTAATTGGAGAGATTAGGGCAGATACAGTAGTTTCCTATTGCTGCTATAACAAAATACCCCAACTTATTTGTTCTCTTACAGTTCTGGATCCTCTTGGAAAAGATCCATTTCCCTGCCCTTTCCAGTTTCTGTAGTCTGCCTGCATTCCTGGGTTCATGTCATCATCCTCTGTTGTCATTAAAACCTAAATGGAAGGGGCTGGCTGGTATGGTTTGAGTAGAGAATCTGGTGACCTGCTGCCTGTACTTCACCATTCACCAGCTGTGTGGCTTCCAGCCAGTTCTTAACCTCTCTGTGCTGTAGTGTCCCCACCTATAAAATGGAAATAATAACATAACCTGCTGCAAGGTGATTGAAAGAACTAAAGAGAGCCTAGAGAAATGCGCAGCACATAGTGAAACAGGAGCAGTCCAGGTCCAGCTCTCCTAATGCTCACCCACTTGTTACTTCTGTTGTCCTTTTACTCATCTCACCTTGATTCATTTGAAGCACAGTTCTGACACCATTCTATTTCATCTCTGTGTGTGTTTCTAAAAGATTAAAAGCTGCTTTTCTGCAAATTGTCACAGAATCATCATCACATGGAAAGAAGAAAAAGAGCCCTCGCTGTTATCAGACACCCATTTGGGGCTCACTCCCCCGGGGACTGCAGCTTGAGTCGGGAGCTGGCTGCAGTTGATGCCGTGTTCCTTGCACTACCTTGCTTCCCCTTCTTGTTTGCCTCTTTAGACACTGGGCTGTTTGTCCTAAAGTTTCCCCTGGTGTCTTTGTCATGGTCATCTGTCCCCATATTCCATGTAAATTGTCAGTGCTGTTCATTCAGCTCAAGTTCAAAATTTCTTGGCAAAAATTTCTTGGTAAGAAGTTCTTAAACCAGACCCACAAGCAGAAATTATCAAGAAAAAGACTGATAGCCATATTTTTTTTAAGGAGAGAAAGAATCAATTTTATTTGTTTTTTCATCTACCCTTTGTTTCTCCAACACTCAGTTGTATATGTGGTGCTGGGGTTTGAACCCAGGTCCCTGCGTATGCCAGGCAAGCACTGTAACCACTGAGCCAGCACTCCAGCCCTGACAGCCATATTTAAGTTAAAAACAGACATAACCCAACAGAGCTGCAGCCTGGAGAGTAATTATGCAGTGTGTTTCACCGTCGGGGTTAATCTCCAACACAAGAAATAGCCCCTCTAAATCAAGAAGAGGAGACGCAAGGGAGAGAAATGTGAAAGGCCATGACGAAGCTGTCTGTCCCTTTATATAACTGTGCTCACTGGCTTCGAGGATGTGCAGGAGCCATTTAAAACACATGACAGGTGTCAGCACATTTATTGTCACAAGCCTGTGGGGTAGGTGAAGAAGGGGAGCCAGGATCAGGTGACTTGCCCAGGGTGGCACAGCTACCTGCAGTGGGCTCAGGGCCCACACCCAGGCAGGAAGGCTCAGGAGCCTGTCCTCATGAGAGCTGTGTCATTCCACAACAGAAGACACTTAGTGGGAGTGGGAATCAGGGCTGCATAACATAGCGAGGTTTCCTTCTTACTCATAAAAGTTGCCAACGTTTAAAAGTGACTAATATCTCAGGGTGAGGCTTTGGGGGAGCGACCGCTGTTCCCCTCTGGAAGCCCAAATTAACTGGCAGCAGCTTGGCAATCTGTTAAAATGCAGCGTCTGAGTCCCGCTCAACAGGGGACCATTGTGCACAAGGAACCGTGGATGCCGTCTGAGTAAGTTGAGGCAGAGTTCTGGTGTCCTCCTATTTCATCTGTGAACATGGGTGTTTCTAAGCCTCCAGGGGCTTAGAGCCCTAGCTGCTGTTTCACTCGCCTGTCCCCTCTGGAACTAGAGGGGACAGGTGGCAGTGCTGACCTCTTCTGTTTAACGTCAAAATAAAGGCCCTCTTCTCTAGGAAGGAGGGAGAACCATGGCCCACTGCTACAGTGGCGTTGCCCAAAGATTTGATTTGTCTGAACTTTTTTAGAATGTATTTTATTTGTGTAATTTTAAGAGGCCAAACCTGCTTTTATTTTGAACAATATAAATAATGATAATTCTCACTTATAACTCAGAATAAAATAATTATCTGTGGATCCATAATGATATAAATCAAAAAGTGAATGAATGAATGACAGAGAAGGGTGGTTCTTCCTAACAGAAGAATTCCACTTAAAAGGACAGGAAAATGGAAATTGACCACTGAGAAACACCACAATGGTATTTGTTATAGGCAACTCCACCAGTTGGTATGTAGGGCATTTGTCTAATTTCAGTTATCTTCCCCAAGATACTTACTAAATATAAAGAAAAGAAATTGCTTCACAAGGGAGAAGCCCAGCAGACACAACCTCCATCTAGTGATAAGGTCAGCCGCATCAGTAATGGGCCAGATACTGCCCATGTGACCCCCAGGGGGCTGCACTGTGTGTTTCCATAGCATTCTTCAGAACAGATGACTGGCTGTGGTCTACTGAGGACACACGAGACAGTCACAAGCAGAAAGACGTGCTGCCAAGCGTCTGAGCCGTACCTCAAAGTTGTCAAGGTCGTGAACAGTATAGGAAGTTTAAGGAGTTGACATCGATTGGAGGAGACTCAGGAATCATGACAGCTGCATGCAGTGTGGGGTCCTGGAATAAAAGGACAGGAGTGGGAAAACTGGTAACATTCAAGTTACATGTGCAGTAGTGTCTGGTACCAAAATTCTCCCCCCACCCCGCCATTTAGGAAATTGCCGTGGAACCTGGATCAGGCAATGTAGATGGAACCAGTCTCACTGTACCGATGCCTATCCCGGACGTTTCCTTTATGTGTAGTCATACAGTGTGCTCTTTTGTGATTCTTCACTTATCACTGTGTTCATCCATGTTCTGGCATGTATCCATGCTTCATTCTTTTTTTTTCCTACAGAGAAGGACAGTGAGAGAGAGAGAGAGAATCAATTTTATTTCGTTTTTCACGTGGCTTTCATTGCTCCTGCACTTAATATATGTGGTGCTGGGGTTCGAACCTCACACGTGCCAGGCAGGCATGGTAACCGCTGAGCCACCACTCCAGCCCTACTCCATTGCTTTCTACTACTGAGTAGTACTTCATCTCATTTATCCATTCATCGGTTGATAGACCTGTGGGTGATTTCCCCTTTTTGGCTATTGCAGATAAGCTGCACTGAGCATAAAGCGCACACTGTGCGGCTATGTCTTCCTTTCTCTTCGAGTGTATCTAGGAGTGGAATTGCTGCATCATGTGGCAACTCTATGTTTACCTTTTTGAGGAACTGCCAGACTGTTTTCCAAAGTGACTGCACCATGCACTGTCTGCTCCAGCAATGTGTAAGGGTTCCTATTTCTCCCCTCAACAACACTTGTTATCTTTTTTTTTTCTTAGCAACCCTAGTGGGTGTGAAGTGCTATCTCATTGTGATTTTTTTTCCTTTTTTCCTTTCTAAGAAGAGAGGGACACAATGAGAGAGAGAAAGAGAGAATCAATTATTTATTTTTTGTCAGGCCTTTGTTTTCTCCAACACCCAGTTGTGGGTGGGTTTGAACCCAGGTCCTCGCACCTGCCAAGCAAGCACTCCAACTGCTGAACCACTGCTCCAGCCCCTCATTGTGAATTTGATTTGCATTCCCTGAGGGCTAAGGATGTTAAATATCCAAAGGCATTTAACATCCAGTGCTCACAGGCTGACAATCTCTTCTGAAATTTCCCAGATTGTGGTCAGCCTAGTGTCTCCTCGTGTGAGTTCACTGTTCCTGGAAGCTTACAAGTCTGGGTATTAGCCCCAAAACCGTGGGAACTGAGTAGTCCGTGAGTCCTCAGCGCTTCGGAGCCCTGCTCCTTTTCAAGAGTGCATCAGTGCATGGGGCTGGAGAGGAACATCTTGTGTGTTCTTGTAAATGACATCTTGTTTCTTCAGAATGCTGAACAGCCGGCCTGGAGCCGTGGCTCGGTGGTTACAGCGCTTGCTTGGCATGCACGAATACGCAAGTTCAAACCCCAGCACCACATACACAACAAAGTCTCAGAGCAACGAAAACTACATGAAAAAGTAAATAAAATTGATCTTCTCCCTCCCTCTCTCTCTCTCTCTGTGTGTCCCCCTCTCTTTAAATAATAATTTAAAAAAATACCAAACATCCTTTCCTGTCATCTTGTCCCTCTTCCTCTCCAGGTGGTGCAGATAGTTCCTGCGACTCCAGCTTCAGTAGCAGCATCAGCGTCTTCCCTTCAGCCAGGTAAGTGAGTCTTTCCAGGCAGAGGTATTTGCTGAAACCAAGTGGCCTAGATGTTTCCTGGGTGCAAGCGAGTGCAGTGAAGACCCAAGGCCGGTGTTTTGGAGGCACCATGTACACACAGGAGGCACTTGAGGAGGGGATCTGAAGGATGCTGGGCAAGCCCAGCCACTCCAGCTTCCATGGACAGATAGCTGCTAGAGAGAGATTAGAAGCTATTTATCTGAGGGCACTAACTGCAGTTTGAAAAAGTACAGCTCATGTGTGGGACACTTGGAAATATTTTTATCCAGCACCTTTCGATTGTCCAGGACAACATGGAGCTGACAAGACCTAGGAGGGGAAGTCTGTTGGAGGATGATCCACGCCCAGGCAGCGGTGGGGTCCAAAACTGTCCAAAACTGCTGGTAGACTGTAGGCCAGGAACATGTTGTCCTCGAAGCTCCCAGAAAAGCTGTTACAGCACAGCCTTCCACGAGGGGGCAGTGCAGGCCAACCAGCAGAGTAATTTCCTTCTTGCCAACTCCACTTCTCCCCGTGGGAGGTGGCATCCTCTGCAGAGGTAACTGTCACTGTTTTATCCTGATCTCCATTTCCTGGACCTGCCGCCATAACTATGTCTTTGGGTGGCATTAGGAACTGTGTGACTGGGCTGGATGTGCCTTTCTTCCTCTGAACTTGGTGTTGAACCTGGAGGAAGCATCACTTCAAGAGGAAAGATGCACCCAATCCCAAGATCTGTAGAATCTTTTCTTCTTTTACATCTTTCTTTAATTTATTGCAGTCCCAAGGACCTGAGCACATTTTCCAAATACACTGCTTATAAACCGGCACCCCCAGAGCCCCTCCCACAGGTTGGTAGAAACGGGCTGCTCGCTCTTTTTAGTTACTTGTCATGAATTTCCAGAGCACCTGCCTACGATCAGCCTATGGGTTCTAGGATACAGAGAGGCCCCTGGATGTTCCCCTGACCTTGAGGCAGAGAAGTAGCCAAGAAGTTACCAGAAAGGGGAGCAGTTGCTCCCGCAGATGTGTTGGGAAGGCAGTCATGGAGCCTGAGATAAGGCATTGAGCACAGTGCCTGAGAATAAGGCTCATGGCAGTGAACTCAGCAAGTGCTCCAGATGCCCGGCTCTGCCAAAGCGTACGTTGGGTCACTTAGATTTTGCTAATGTTTCCATCTCAGGGTCAGCAGCACTGCCATCTCTTATTTTAAGGGCAGGGAAGGATGGGAGAATGGGGGCTCCTGTGAAGAGAATGGATATAAGTGAGGCTCAGGTGACACAAAAAGCCCTCCCAGTGAGAAAGGACAGAGGCTGAGACTAGAAGGTGGCAGCATTTGAAGGTAGAATTGTCCAGATCTGCTAATGGATGAAATGAAATAGACAGGAGAGAGGCAAGGGAAGAGTGACCTCTAGATGTTTAGTTTGGACCACACTCAGGGTATCCTGGTTCATTTCCAGGCTGGGCTGGAAGGGAGAGCAGGTGTGAGTGGGGCAGTCCAGAGCTCTGTGCCAGGTGACTCTGAGCATCCCCAGGAGAGGGTGGAAAGGTGGGCAGGAACACTAGATTCTGGAGCTCAGAGTAGAGGCCTAGGCAGAGATGCAGGAGACTTTTGAGTCCTGCAGAGGGCTCAGCTTTGTTCCTAGAGGCCACAAGAGGCAGTGTTGTGAGTAGAAGGGACAGGATCAGATCTAGGATTTAGCTGCTTGCTCTAGCATTAGAAAAGCCTGTTGTAGACTTTAATCTGAGCTATAGGAATTGTCATGTTTGGAGGGAGTGGTGGTGAGATGTAGGAGGAGTTGGAGGAGGAAACAGAGCTTGCAAGACCCTTTGCTTCCTGCTTGGGAGCCCTTGCTGGGACAAGCCTACAGGAGGCCTTAGCTCCTATGCTTGGACCAGCCACACCTAATTGGACCCAGGTTTAGGTGTGTACTATCATTCAGTAGCCAATGCTGAATCCTGCCCCTTTAACCAAATTAAAAAAAAAAAAAAAAGGGAGACCAAGCTTGGACGGGATGGGGCTGTCCAGCGTGACAGCAGACCCGCCCTGCCATTTTCCAGGTGCACTGCTTGCCCCAGCACTGCCTGCAGTTGCCTGTTTCACTCAGTTCATGCCAGCCATGGGCAGCAGCTAGCTCATGGACTCCTCCAAGAGCAGAAAGCATTCCTGCCTGGCAGAAGACTGCCAGCAGTGTGATGTCCCAAGTTTTCATGGTTTGGGACCCCTGGAGAGTCTGATAAGAGCTATGGACCCCCTTCCTAAAAAAGCATACGTCCACAACACTGAATCCACTTTCAGGGCTCAGGAATCTCAATGAAAGCAGTCCCTGTACCCAAGATTTGTTGAGGCGGCAGGAGGAAGGATTCCTTACTTAGACCAAAACCACTGACTAAACTCAGGACCTTGAGCCTCCTCCATTGTCCTCATCTGTCCTCTCTCCTGGATGCCATGAAAACCCCAGAATCCCAGGCATATCCACCAGGAGAGCCACTGGAGAAGTAGGGGTGACAGGGTCTTCTTGGTCTGTATGGACAGCCCAGGTATCTCCATTTATTAAGAGTCCAGATACCGCCATCCTCCAAAACAAAGGAAGTTGAAAACTGACCTCCCTGGGAAGGGTTAGAGGAGAAGAAACCGAAACGGAGGAAGCACACTGGAAGCCGAGGCATGCCTTCCTGCCCACCAGGCATGCGCCCTTCCTCTTGGGAATGCTCAGGGTGGTGAGCCAAGGCCTGGTTCACGTCCTTCCTGTGCCATGCCTGTGACCTGGTGTAATGATAGCACCGACCTCACAGGAGTATGGGGTGTGAATGATGAAGTGTGTGAGGAGCAAGGAGCAGCAGCTGGCACACACTCACCTAGCACTTCCTGACTCCTAGTAGAGGGAGTTCTTGTGGCAGCAGCACAGTCTGAGTCACTAGCCACACTAGAGTCTTAGCTACACTGGTCATCACAAGAACCTGCCTGTTATCCGTCTTATACAAATGAAGAGACAGACCAGAGAGGCTGACTTCTTGCCCAAAGCCATCAGCTAGTTAGTGACCAGGTTGGAATTCAAGCTGGGTCTGTCTAGTTCCAAATTTCCTGCCATTAGCTGTATTAGTCACAGTTGAAGAGTTCCAGAAGTGTCTTGAGTTGGCCTCCCTGACCCATTCGACGGGTTCTTAAACGGGTGTTGCTGTGCGAACTATCTTATAGCACCCAGGGCCTTGCCAAAGGCCATGGTGTCATCTGTGATATTCAATACAGTTCTCCCGGCATAGCTGGCTGCTCTATGTGTAAAAGGAGCTAGAAATCATTGCTTTTCAACTTTTAGTAACTGCTAATTAGAAAGATATACATTCATCTCGTATTTAAAAAGGCAACTCTGAATTCAGAAACAACTTTATTTTTAGGTTTACCGTTTTTCTAATTTGATTAGAGATATAACATTTGTACCATAAAAGTGAGCCATTACAGAAATAAAGTGGTGTCTCCCCTGGAGAGCCACTGAGATGGATTATTATTCATTATTCGAGAAGTCTACATTTTAATAGCTGCAGCAGCGCCATGTGCTTGGAGATTGTGGTGCACATACATGTAAGACACTCGTTATGAGATGCTGTATGAGAAAATGCTTGGTGAAAATGGAGTTTTGCAGACACCTTGAAATAACTCAGAAGCCCCCAGGAGTGACTCGTCTAGACTTTTTGGAACCGATGCAGAGATGTATTTTAAACCTTGCCTGAGCTGCCTTCTATTCTTGATGGGTAAGGTTAGCCAGGGCAGAGGGGCCACATCTCAGACTCCAGCCCAGCAGAGGGGAGCCAAGCACCACATGCAGGGTGCCCCCCTGAGCACATGCAGAGCTCAGCAGCCAGCCCCGCCCAGCAGAGCAGCTGAAAGCTGCCTGTCCAGGGGCAGGTGGGATCCTTCACCCTTTCACAAGCACTAAGATCCATCTCAGCCCAGTCATGCACCTACCTGTTTCTCATGACCTTCATCTTCAGTTAGCAGAGGGAAGAGACCTAGGGAGGATGTCTCCAGCCAGAGGAACACGTTCTCAGTACTTGGCCTCTTGGCCTCGAACAGTCTTGTACTGCCACCGCACCCAGGTTAGCTCATCTGTGCACTGAAGTATGAGTTACATCAACTAGGAGGTCCCTTTTAGTTACAAAGTTCTTTTCGAGGGAGTCCAGCATCTGCTTCACCAGCAGTCTGAAGACACCCATAGCCATTTGCTATGGGGAAAGTCCTAGAATGTCAGTGCACTCAGTGCTGCCAGTTCACACACCAGCTTCATGAATCCTTACTTTGTTATGTGGCCCTGACACAATGCCACCTGAAGGACTGTCCGGAAGCATCTCAGGGATGCTGAGTTAGAGCAGCCTTTGGAGGGACCATTCAGCCTGGCAACTAGGAGCCCTGTTTGGATTTGGTGAGTTCCCCATACCGATCTGCATCAGGCCTCCCCAGGTGGCCTTCCTCCCCACACAGAAACCCTGCCCTTCCAACAAGAAGTTACAGTGGAAAGTGTGTGTGATGACTTTCTTCCCCAGATACCTGGGGCTGCCAAGTCTGTCCTGGCCAGAGAAGGGCTACGCACACTAAGGCTGCTGTCCCTTCATAGACACGGGTGATACTGCCATGAACTCTCCTGAGCCTGCCACCCTTTGGATCCACTCAAGTCAGACTGCTCAGATTCCAGTTGCTGGCACCACCACTTCCTGGTTGTGTAACCTTGACCAGGTTACCTAATGTCTCTGTGCTTCAGTTCCCTTATCTCCAAAATGGAAACAGCATGACTTGGGCCATAGAGCTGCAGAGAGAAGACTTGCAGCTTGCAGATAAAGCTCTCTGCAGGGCCTTCATCGTTATCATGTTTCATACCAGAACCATTACTCCCCCCATTCCAAGGTTATACACACCTCTGGGCCTGCCCTGGGGGGTGTGGGTCCCTGGCCTCCACCAGCTCAGGGCAAGGCCACTTCTAGGCCCCTGCAGTTATGAGTTCTACAGGTTAAAGTTACAAGGCCTTCCTCCAGGGGGCAGTTCAGCTGAGATGTGGCAGTGACCTTCCCAGCACTCCTGACACCTGGGCCCCATATGGTGGCAGTCTTCACTGGCTCCTGCTAGAAAGTCACTCGCTGCAGACCTTGGGGCACAGGGTCAGGAAAAACACACCCAAGTGAGGACAGTCTTCTTCACATGTGTGAAGCCCAGAGCTGCAGTAGGCATCCCTGCCTCCAAGACAAGGCTGCTCTCTTATCCATGAGATTCTGGCCCAAAGAGAAGAGCTGAGAAGCCAAAGGGAACACACAGCAAGGAGCTCTGCAGGGGACTCGCCAGGCTGAGGAAAGAGACCTGGAGATAGGAGAGGAAGTGTTGGCCATCAGTGAAGGGACAGGGGCCTATGGTCTAGGAACTTATCAGAGCTGATAAGGAAGTGCTGAGGAAGCCCCGGCATGGATTGCTGTGCTGGCCATGGTGGCAGCCACACAGCTGCTGAGCACCTGAGATGCAGGTGGTCTGATCTGGGACTTGTTGCAAGCAGAAAATATACTCTGGATTTCAATAGTTAGGACACGAAGAACATGAGGTATCTCATTACTAACATAAAGTTAGAAATCTTTATGTTCCTTATGTTGATTGTTGAAACGCTAGTGATAGTTTGGATGTCTTGGGTTAGTTAAGATATATTAAAACTAATTTCACCTGTTTTTCCATTTCGATCTAAATGGAATAGGGGTAGACTGGTGGCCTGCCTCGTGCCCTGGCCCATCTGCTCTTTGCTTTTCCTGAGTCTTAGGCTGCCAAAGCACTTAGATGTTTTGATATCCTCAGATGACACTAGGAATTTCCAGCCACATGACTCCTAGGGAAATCACGATGGCTGCTTCCCTCCCCACAGAGGCTCCATTCTGAGCTCTGTCACTGTGTCACGCCAGATCTCCTGGCCCCCTGAGGATGGACATGCCCACTCTCACCCCTGAAACAGGCCCTGGGGGGCCATCAAATCATATTAAATAGCAATTTTACCTAGCAGTTAGAGCTCAGAGTCGTGTCCTGCAGGAGTTCATATCACATGAACCTCGGAGAGGCTGCAGGCGAATGAGGAACGCGCAGCCATCAAGTTCCTGGTGCAGATGAATAATTGAGCAGCCTGGAAATGCCACTAAAGACCATTTTGTGCTGTACTCAGGAAACAGCCTGCACCGTCATGTCACTTGGGCAAACGTGCAGTGCGTCAGCAGGAGGGGAGCCTCCATGCTCCTAAGGTTTTCTGCCTATTCTGTAGCCACCCTGAAAACCCAGCCTCTTCCAGGGAGCCATGCTTTGGGCAGAACTGTCTCCCAACAGTGGAGACCAGCAAGGTTCAGTCCATGGGAGCCAGAGTGCACGCACATTCTCAGCAGCCTTGTTTTTCAAAGGCAGAGGCTATTACTTCTTCCCCTACTCCAAGGAGCATTTCCATTTCAGAGGCAACTCGAGGCTTCCGCACTAGGCAGATCTGTGCCAGGTGCGACTGGTGAGACAAGCCACAGACCCTGTACTCACTCAGGAAACCTTCATTTGCCCAGTGAGGGGCCTGTTGGATGTCGAGGGGCGTTGTGGGGCCCTCCCCCGTTCTGTCTGGACATCATGAGCAGAGTCTCACTTAATGACCCGAGGTGCTAAACAGCCAACCTTTCAGCCCAGAGTCCAGTGGGGGCCAGCTCCATGACATTGGAGAGGTTCCCCCATCTGTACAAGCCAGGCTAAGACTAGAAAAGGAAAGGGGGAGTGAGCGGGAGCCCAGGAGGCCAGCCTCCCCTCCCACATGAGCGTAGCAGACCTCCAACAGCCGCAGGCGCCATACTCCTCAGGAATGGGAAGACAGAGCAGAGCAAAGCAAGGCCTCCCTGGAGCCCCATCTCCAAGACAAATGAGGGTGTCTGGATGTCCACTTGGACTGGCCCAAGTGTCCCAGACAGCAGGATGGGAGCATATGGTCCTGAATGTGCAGGCCCAGAGGACAACATGGGGCTTCACTTGGTTCTCCCTCTTTTCTTACCCATAGCACTGACAGGGCCCCAGTGACCCTGCACCTCGATGGGATCGTGCAGGTTCTGAACTGCCACCTTAGTGACATGGCCATTGGAATGATGACTAGGATTGCTGTTCTGAAGTGGCTCTACCATCTCTACATCAAGACTCCCCGCAAGGTGAGCCCCACTGAGCCCCGCAGGAGGCCCCTTCCCACTAAGAGGGTCCTTCCAGGTGGGTCCACCTTGGTTCTCAAGAGCCTACCCACGCTTGGTAGGTTTCGGGTCATTGCACTCCGAGAGAAACCCAGGGAGCAGAGGAGTGCCGGAAGAGCCCTCAGTGACTTGTGGGGAAGGAGGTGGTCTGTGCAAAACCCAATATGCGATCTGAACCAAGCCCAGTCCTGGAGTGAGGGGAGACCTCACGAGTGCCCCCTTCTCTGCTCTCCAGATGTTCCGGCACACGGACAGCCTCTTCCCCATCCTGCTTCAGACGTTATCAGATGAGTCTGACGAGGTAAGTCCCCTACACCAGCCTTGCTTTCTCATGGCTTGTGGGGTCTCATGGCTGTGATGTGCTTGATCGATGCTGTGCTCTTAAATCAACACCAAAAACTGCCCTAGAGGTAAAGCTGTGCCTGGCATGCTGGGGTTTGGGAGTAAGGGTGCTTCTGTAGCCATTCTGGAGCCCTCTGGGTCAGAGTGTCAGAGAGAGGGTGAGTTGATGTCTTCCCTGGACAGTGGTCAGTGGCAGAGAACGTGGCTGTGGGGCCAGGCTCCCTGGAAGGCAAGGTCTGGCCCCGTGTCACTGCTCACGTTTGAGCCAGCTTGATGTCTGTGTCTGTTCCTTCCATGTCCAGTGAGGGTACCGACAGTATCTGGTATAAGAGAACAAAGTGACCCACGTAAAGTGCATGCTGTGCTGCCCACGTGCAGAGTGCTCGCGTGGGTTGTTCAGCTGCGCTCTGCTTTGACCTCCAGATTTAATTGGTCCCTTAAGCCTTGCTTTGTTCAGGTCACCAAGTGCTGCTGGTGTGAAAGGGAGAGGCTAATCCCAATTCCAGGCTGCAGGAGTAACCCCCTGAAAGGGCCAGCAAGCAGAGGCTGGCCTGGGGGACAGGGTGTCCCAGGGTCTCCTGTTACCTGGAGGTCTCCTCCAGCCACTTACCCCACTCCCCATTTTTTGCAGTGCTTACCCTCTAGTTCAGACAGAGTCATACTTTTCAAGGCTCCCCTGCCTCTCAGCCAAGGTGCAGAACTTGTAGCTGGGACACCCATTTGCAAGAGCAGCAGCCCTTCCATTCATACATACCTGTTCTTGAAGATGCTGATGACCTGAGCTGATGCCTCTCTATCTTTGCCTCTTCTGGCTCTAAGTACTGTGGGCAGAGCCATGTCTCCATGCAGCAGTGTATGCATGCGTTGACAGACCTGCCCAGTAAGAACTTATAGTAGGGGGCTGGAGCAGTCGCTCAGCGGTTACGGCGCTTGCCCGGCATGCACATGTACACGGGTTCAAACCCCAGCACCCACGTACACAGCTAAGTGTCAGAGCAACGGAAGCCATGTGAAAAACTCAATTTAAAAAATTGATTCTTTCTGTCTCTCTCACCCTCTCACTGTCCTCTCTTTAAAAAAAAAAAAAAGAGAGAGAATTTAGAATGGACAGGTTGGGGCAGTGGGGAAGGGAGAAGGGCATTGCTACCACTTCCTTGCAGTGAGGCAGCTTAGGCATCCCTGGGCTTGTACAGGCTTGCATGGGACCTGGGCAGCTGTCCTGCAGGCTGAATTTGCTTTCCCGAATCTGGCCGAAGAGAGAAACAGACAGTCAGGTATCAGCCTATAGGTCCTCTGAGGTTTTCCGCATTTCCAGAAGAATCCCAAACAGATGGTCTGTGAGTTCCCCCAGCCTCTCCTGCCTGCCCACCCCCACACACATCCTTTTCTCTCCCCCCTGCAGCGCCAGGCCCAGGTGGACTCGGCCCAGTTCTGCCTGCAAACTGGGAGTGACTCACTGCAGAGCCAGCCCCTCCTTTCAGTAAGAAGGGACAAGGGGAGCTGCTGATTGGTGCCTTCCTGGGACTTCACCGGAAGCAGCTGAGTTTTCAGTCCTTTAAATTGAGTTGTTTAATCCCATCCAGCTTTCTTTGCTTGAAATTGGCTTTCATGTGCTTATGCATTCAGAGAGAGCTGGGGAGATGCAGTCCATTAAACTGCTCTGTTCAGGTTGCAGCAGCAGAAAATGGATTTGCTGAAGTGCCAAATGTTATCAGGGCTTTGGGACACATCTTGTGGGCCTCATGGAAGGAGGATTGAAGCCGCTCTTGGGGACAATTGAGGTGCTATGACAGGAGGGAAGAGTCCCTCTTTCCCATCTCTAGAAGAGAGATGTGGGGATTGATGATCATTGGTGAGTCATGGTTCTGCCACATCCTAGTTCTTCACCAGAATCCCATTGCTGAATGTCCCTACCCAACCTCATTGGTGGTGGATGCACTGTGTACTTGGCAATGGGAGTACAGCCACAAATAAGACAAAATCCTCTTCTCCTGGGACTTCCCTTGTTAGGATATCTAGACAGTGTTCTCTGGTGGGTTTTTCCTAATATTTCCATGCACAGCTCTTATCTCAAATTGGAGCTCCCTGAGGTTTAAGAACCATGTCAAACTCCTGTGTTGTAGTAGATCAAGAGCCCTCGCAGAAATTCTGTGAAGGGACTTCTGTAATTTCCATTTGATAGGTCAGAAAACTAAGGCCTAGGAATGGCTTGAGCCCAAACTCAGAGCCAGGTCTGTTTGACTCCAAAGGCTGTCCCCTTCAATTGCTTAGTAACCATGCCTGGTCTCAAGCAGTGCGGAACCAGTGGGGGAGATGGAGAGCCTAGGTGGAGTTGTAGTAACCCCATTTCCTCCAGATTTCTCCAGGAGGTTTTCTGGCCTTCACCTCTTGTTGGTCTCAACTTGGTGTGGAGGTATGTGCGTACGTGCTGTCCACTTGCCTGTTGATTTTTAGAATCTCTTTTGTGTTTGGGGGACTTTGATTTGTGACTTCTGTTGCAAAGGTCATTCTTTCCTACTATGATTGTGATTAACCCACATACTCCTCACTCTGGTTGAGAGCCACTGATCTCAGGGGACAGGGTGTACCCAGGTGTTAATGATGCAGGAGCTGGGCATGAAGATGGCAAAATTTGGAGGCCTGGCTCTACCACCCCTGTGTTCCACATTCCCATTGACATGTGGCCTATCTGGGATGTCTCACCTGCCCCAGTGACAGCTCAGTAGGCCACACCCTGTTGGCATCTTCCATTGTCTCTGCTCTTCCGTTACTCAGGATAAGTGGCTGTTTCCTTAGCACTACCTGCTCCTTGTAGACATGATCTGAAAATCTCTTTTGTCAGGGGAAAAAAATGCAAATGTCAAATTAATATTCTTGGCACTGGAGTAGAAACCCTCCCATTAGCTAGAGATCCAGTAAGTGAAAACGCAACCCTGATTTCCCCAGCATGGAATTCAGGATGCATGGTCAGAGCTTCCTTTTGAACCCCAGTGGTGGGAGTGCTGGTGCTTCCCCTGCCCAGAATATGCCAGTTGTCAGCTGCCTGGCTTGAGAGCTGCCTGAAGCCAGTTTTGCCCCAGCAGTGAACACCCACAGGATGGGTATCCTCTCCACATTCCCAATGGTGAGACTGGCCTGGGAGGGGCCATAGGAGACTCTTTATTCCCAAGTGTAAGTGCTTCTTAACCTGCATTTAAAATTCTCAGGGTGATCTCAGATTCAAAAGAGACCTGAAAGGATGTTTGTCCCCTCTTGAGTGAATATTCACTCCTGGACAGTTGGTCCTCAGACCCAGGCCTGAATCCTTTGCTCTGACTCTTCCATGCCGGGGATTTTGGATAAAGAGTTTAACCTCCCTGGACCCGTGAAATATGATGTCTAACCTTCCCCATAGGTTGCTTTCACATAGAAAGTGTAAAGTACCCATCAGGCTCTGCCCGCCACATCTGCCTATATTCCTCACAAGTTCACCTAGTGGGTATTGACCTCTCCACCACATTGGACTCCACATGCCCAGGAAGCCTGCAGTCTTTTCTATAGATCTTACTCACTGGCTGTGGTAACTCTTGGCATTTGCATTTCCAGTATGATCTAAAATGGCATCCCTGACAGTGCTCTCAGGCTCTTAGCCTAGGGGCTAAGAATGTGGATTTGTGGGCTGGCCAGTCCAGGAGTCTAGCTCTGGCTCTGCCACTTAATGGTTGGTTGACCTCCAGTAAGTGACCTAGCCTCTCTGAGCCTCAGTTTGCTTATCCATGACAGGAGAATACTAAGGGACCTTCCCTCTCAGGTTGGTTAGAAGGATTAGATAAGCAGACGGGAACTGGGATAGGAGAGGACTCCTGTGATGCTGGCAGTCATCTCTGTTGAGGGGCCAGGAGTCATATACTGCAATCAGCAAGCTGGCCCTGTGTCCACCCAAAGTTTTGTCAGCCAAAGCCAGGGTAGAAGTCACTCTGTCCTGTTGCAAAAGGTCTAAGGAGCACAGTGGTGTCTGAGGGACTTACATTCCATCTCCAGGTCTTAGCAAGTCAAGGGAGGGGACAAGGTGGGCATCTGTCCTTCCCCTCTCCCCCAGAGCACACGTGAGGCGGCGCCAGCCTCGTTCTTCAGAGCTCCATGTTCAGCATCTTCACAGCATCCTCCCCCAGGCCACAGAGGACCGGGCTCCAGCTGGCTGCCCTGGTCCAGGGACAGAGGGTTGAAGGGCATCAATGGTAGAGGCTGCATCAGGGCCTCTGCAGCCACGACCTCTCACTCAGAAACAAAACTCAGACGAGGAGGCATGCCCCACTGGGCCCAGTTGCCACTCTGAACTGTCTTGCTCTGCAGTGGGACCTGTGCTGGCAGCACCCTGCCCCAGCATCTTCTCAGCAGTCCAGAGCTGGGGTGTCCCTAAAGCTCTAGAGAAGAGATTTCAACCCAGGAGGAGCCCACGTCCTTTCCCCTCCCTTAGCTTCAAAGTCACTGTGAGGAGAAATTGCTGATGGGGTTTCTGTCTGATGAGACTGATGCAGAAGCAGCAAAAAGAATGGGAACTGCTTTTCTGGAAACTAGAAGGCAGGATTTTGAGGACATTATTCACAGCTAACCAGTGTGGCGCTGGCTGTGACCTAGGAGGAAAAGGGCTGCGGGGCAAAGGTCTAAGTGATTTAGGGGCATCTGAAAAAGGGCTTTGTGTTTTTTAAGATGCTTAAAACACTCCATGTTTGCCAGCCCAAGGCAGTCCACTGCTCTGTCCTCTTGTCCTCAGCACAGCGGGACGTCTCAGAAGTGCCCAGGGAACACACGGGCTGCTAAGACGCCGCCAAGTTCTGCGGGAAGTGGAATTGGGTGACTTGGGGCTCTCAGCTCTTCTCTTTGGTGGAAGTCTTGCCTGTTGAACCAGGCTTTGTCCCTGAGCTCTTGGCCCCTCACCAGCAGGGAGGTGGCCAGGGAACAACACTGCCTCACCTGAGGGATGGTTTGCTCTGAGGACAGAGAGGACTTCATCTATCACTGTGGTCCAGGTCCCAGGGGAAGTAGAAAGGAAAACCCGAAGAGACTCTCGGCCCTCCAGGGTGGCGCCTGCAACAAACTGGCCATGGGTCATATAAGACACTGGAGAAGTAGCTCTGGGCTTACGCTGTGGGGCTCCGGGTGGACAGCCCAGGGCCCTAAGCAGATCCTGAGCAAGGCTGCCTTCAGCTTCCTGTGACTAGAGGGAGCATCCCTGTCATCCCGGAGTGTCCCTTTCCTTCCCACCCCCTCCTCTGCAGTGTTCCCTCAACTTTCCCTTTGTTCTGATAAGTCACCCACCTGGGCTCAGGGGCTTGTCTTCCTGCTTCGAATGAATCTTCCCAGGGGAAGCCCCAAACCTGAGAGCTTGCTGTAAGGAATGGTGGCAGTTGCCTCTAGTCCCAGAGTAATTGGGGATGCTCTTTCCTGTTCCCAGAGGGAGGGCCTTTTGTTGGAAATTAACCATCCTTAAGTAAGCATCTGCCCCCAAACTGGGGGCTTCTAGTTAACCAGAGGCCCTTCCAGGGTTCAGGCCGGAAGCCTCTCCCTCTTCCACACAGAAGGGCTGGGCCAGTGGCTGGGACCACCAAGGGGTTGGGAGTTACAGGAGGGAGGCTTCTGGTCCCATTCCACCAACTCCCTATGCACCCAGGCAAGCTACACGACATCTCCCCTCAGTTTTCTTCCCTAAAATGCTGGGGTTGGACTGTGTTGTCTGCTCCCTTCCATCTCAGAATTTGTGTGGTCCCGACTCCACTGCCTGGAATGCTAATGCTGCCTGCTCAAAAGAATGGGACTTCCTAACAATGGGACTTGTTTTTCCTTCTCAGTTCTTTGCCTTAGTTTTTATTTCACTCCAATTTTCATTCTATCCACTCTTCAAAACAAATAAAAACAAGCCCCCACTCCTGCCTCAGTTCCATAGATTTCTTTAAAATCAGATCTCCCGGTGAGGTGAAACCACCACCCCAAGGACTGGGGGTGCCGCCTCAGCAACCAAGGACTTGACCCTTCTTGCTGGGAGGCTCCCCGTGTGGGAAGGTGAGCAGGGACCTAAGGGGCTTGGACCCTGCTCTCCCTCAGCTGACCCTGCAAGGAGAGAACGCTGAACAGGAAGAGGAGCCCCCAACTGGCAAGACCAGGATGCCCAACTCCAGTCACAATCCCTAGGCTTTCCTCCTTGGGGACAGCCAGACCCAAGTGTCAGCAGCCTCACAGCCCAGCAGAGGTACCTGCAGCCACTGCTAGGGACCAGGGAGAACGTAGGTCTTCTGAAATGAAGAGAAAGGAACAGGAAGTGGCGGCCCACATTTTACCTGCCGGGAGAGCCTCATTCTTCAGTTTTCTCTCAGTCTCCCCATTCACTGCCCCAGAGTAAAGGAGGGACTCAGAAGAACCGTGGTCAGCCTACCGCTACCCTGCTTCATGAAGACAGTTTGTGAGCCAGTCTGTCTGGATCCTTCGACAGGGTAGAACTGCCAGCAAGGACCCAAACTTGACCCGTAAGTGGTGTGAGAAGGGGGCTGCAGACCACTCTGCCTGGCTCCTGATGGAGACAGAAGTTGGCTTAGAAGGTAACAGAAACGGCAGTTTCCTCTCCCAGGGCTAGGGCTAGCAGGAGAGCCTAAAAGGGGAGCCTGTCGGGGATGGCCTTGCCCTGGGACCATCCCTGGCTTTTGCAGAGCCAGGCTGTAGGGCCTAGTTACCTGCAGGGCTGAGCATGCTACCTGGCCCTGACCCCCACCCCACCCATAACCTGTCTGTCCTTGAACTCAGGAAGTGACCTCACCTAGAGGGGCCTGTCCAGCCACGTGGTGCGGAAGCCCCACAGCACCAGAGTCCTCGAAGCTTTGAAAAGCCAGCTGCTTGGGTCCCACCCCAGACCTGCTCATTTGTTCCCTCAAGCCAGGCATTGCTGCTGGGTGCTGACATTTACCAGCTCCCAGGAGTATGTGGTGCACATCTCTGGTTGAGAGCCATAGCTGAGGATCAGCGTGCACTCAAATTTGGAGGCACAGGCCATAAGCCAGCTCTCAGCCCTGGTGCCCTCTCCCCATTGCCGTAGGCATGGTGGCCAAGCCAGGGCCCCGTGTTAACCCCACACAGCACTCCCGGCATCTTCACAGATCATGTGTCCTCTGGATCCTGTGCTGGTTTTTCCTCTGGCTCTGGAGATGGCCAAAGCTGAGTCAGCTGCATTGCCCTGGCAGCTCCCTGTGGGCAGTTCACAGGGGCCAGGCCAGGCAGGGAGTGTGTGTAAGGACAGGGACCAACCCCTGCTAGAAGACAGCTACCATTTCACACCCAGTCTGTCCCAGGCCCCTGCTTAGCACCCTGTGAGTGCAGTCTTCTTCCATCTTCACCGCAGCTCTCACTGGGTGGGCTTTGTACTTTGTAGTTTCCACCTTTCAACTAAGAGGAGGCTGAGACCCAGAGAAGTTAGGGAACTGGGGCAAGATCTCTACTTGGATGCTGCATTCAGGCTTGTTTCTTTCCCTCTCTCCCCCCTCCCTCTACATACACACATATGCACACACACACACCCTCCTGACTTCAGGGCTGGGCCAGAACCCTGCTGTCTTTATACCCAGCCCACCCTACCCTGTCCACAGACCCGTATCTCCCTTTATGATGGCAATTTAGCCTTGGGCTCCAAGGAACTAATCTGTCCAGCCTCTACTAGGTGCCGTAGAGCACTTGCCTGGCATGCACAAGGACCTGGATTCAAACCCCAGCATCACAAACACTGTTGGAGAAACAAAAACCAGATGAGAAAAATAAATAAATTGACTCTATCTTTTCCTTCCTCTCTCCCTCCCTCTGTCTCTCTCCTCCCCCCCACCCCAGTTTATAAAAAAGAAAGAAGTGAACAAATACAAGGTTGTCTGGACAGTAAGCTGATCCCGCTCAGACAGAGCCCCCCTCTGGTGGTGATGTCCCCTGGGCTCATCACCTGGTAACCAGGCTCTAATGGTGAGGGTGAGTGTATACCATTCTCCTGTTGCTTTGAGTTCCCCACCCGGCTCGCCCCTCCTGGTCAGGTCCCAAGATGTGCGAGTGAGCAATGCCTGGGATCTACCAGGAGGAGACCCTGGGGCAGGGCCGCGAGAAGGAGGTTCAGATCTGCTCTCCAAGTCCTCCAACTCCAGGCTGGCTTTCTTGTGTCCCGTATCCCTGGAGGATAGCTGCAGAGCCACACCACTACGCTGAAGCAGAGGTGCTGAACAGTAAGCGCTGGGTGCGGCCTTTTTCATGGACAGCGCAGCACTGAGTGTTCAAGGAACGATTCCAGTGTCTGCTGCAAAATAAAGCTGCCCTGATCCCTGGGGGTTCATGTTCAAAGTCAGGTGACACTGAGATACGTATGTATATTTTAAAGTTATTTTTGGTTTACCAAGATAGAGGAAGAAAAGTTTTTAATCAGTGGCTTTCTGAATGGGAAATAAAATAGGTTTGAGCCTAAACAGCCGTTATCCAGATCTGGAAGTGGGCTCACGTTTGTTACAGAAGGCAGAGTTGCTTTGACCTCATTGTGGGCCATATTTTCTCAGAACGCCACCCCTTTCCCAGACAAATCAAATCTGGGCCCAGTAGCTGCCCTCTGCAGCTCATGTTTACGGTGTCCAGGGCAAGTACCTCTGGTACCAGCACCAGCAGGTGTGAGTGCCTTTTCCACTGCACTTGGCTTTCGAGAGGCCCCTGTGGCCTTCCACCTGGATTCCTAGGGTGCATCTTCTGGCTGGTTCCCCAAGCCTCAGGGCAGCAGGAGCCATTCTGTGTGTGGTCAGGGACTCAGGAGGCTTGGTTTGCTGGGCTGTACCCTCATGAAGGACACAGTCAGGCCTCAGTGTGGGAAGAGTCAGAAGGCCCCAAGGCAGTCTGTGAATGGTTGGCCTCAGAGCTTGTACACTTCATATCAGCTTTGCTTCCCGGAATAAGGAGCAGCTTGACCTGACCCAGATCTCAGGCAAGGCCCTGTGACCTGGCCACTGTGGACAGAGGCATAAGGTAGCCCTTGGCAATGGCCTGCACTGGCCAGACCCCAGATTCCAGGGTCTGGAGCCTGAATTAGCCTCTCCCACCATCCCTACCAGCACATTCTTCCTCCTGGGCTAGAACTGGATTGGGCCCAGCTGAGGGGTTTCCTCTGTGGTAGCTGGAAGGCTGAGCCATTGACATCTAGTTGACGTCAGCCAACTGTGGACTGTGTGACCCTAAAGCTCCCTAAACCTTTCCGCAAGCTGGTGTGTATATTGATGTAGGAAGGTTCTCCATTTGTCCTTTGACAGAGGCTGTTCAGAACCATCATCTTCTATTTTCTGCCTGTTGCTACAGGTCAGAGTGCCTTGGCTAGGACCTCAGAGCCAGAAGTCTTGGTGGGAGTCAGTGATGGACTTCTGAACCTGGGGACTTGGCCTTGAAAAACTGGTCTCTGGCCTCCAGCTGTGTCCAGGATGGCAGAGGAGCAGCCACAGCACCTCTGGGAGAGAGCGGGAATTGCAAGGAAACTTCATCCACGAATGGTTGTCCAGATCTGGGCTGGGGGCAGGTGATAGGATGGTGGATGCCGGATGGACTAGTGCAAAAGGGGTCGGACAGAGAACTGTCTTTGGCTGCTGGACTACAGAAGCCCAATGGCCCCCTGCAGCCCCACCTAGATGTTGACTCCACCCATATGAAAAATTCCCTCTTTTGGCATAAAGTCTCGGGAACCCCTTGTTGCTTCTCTGTGCTGCCCAGTCAGTCCCTGGAAAGTAAGGCTCTGAGGCCTCCCCTCAGAGACTCTCCACCTCATTGCTCCTGACCTTCATCCTCGCACTCCAGTGAAGAGTCAAAGCCAGCCCATTGCACTCCAGAACCTTGGAGCTGATGGGCCTTCCTTACCCTCACCCCCTGCTGCCATGGAAACGGCAGGCACTCCTGCTCCTGCAGAATATTGCTTTCTTCTAACCTCCCTCCCTCCCTCCCTCTTTTCCCCCCTTTCTCTCACACAAAAAGAAAGCACAAGTGTTTTATATTCATTTTGCAAAAATGCTGCTAGTGCATACTAATTGGTGTGGCTTCCTCCTGCTTTCTTTGAGCCATTCCCCATCCTCAGAGCCAGGACTCCAGGCCAGCCTGCCCACTGGAAGAACTGGATCTGTTTTTCTAGAGGCCGAAGCAGGACAGGCCACAGCACATCTTAGCTCTCGGGCCTTTTTTCCTGGCCTGGAAGGGGTGCCTGGTAAGCATGCACTGGGATCACCTGGTCCTCATCCCAGAACTTCCTACCCACCCTGCAAGCTTTGCAGGGTCTGCAGATAGGTGGAGCACTGAAGTCCTGGCCTGGGCACAGAGACTCAAAGCCGTGTCCAACTGGAAAGGTGGCTCCCTGCAGTCTCTCTTGCTTTTCTCAGAACAAGGCCTTTCTCTCTCTCTCTCTGTGGCCTCTCCTCCCGCCCTGGGTTAGGTCTGCATTTAGGCTGTTGCTTCAAAGCCTCAAGGTCTGAGTCAGGTTTTTGCAACAGCTGGGAATGAGCCAGCAACTGGATTTGATGGGCACAGAAGCTAGACGTCAGAGCTATGGCATGACCCTACAGTGGCCCCCACTCACTCCCCACTGCCCACCGTAAGCTGTTTTTTGCTCCCCATTCAGGCAGCCCCTTCCCTCCCTTCCTCAGCTCTAATAGACTAAAGGAGATGATGATACAGTTCTGACTCCTGCTTTATTTAAGAGGCTGTGTGTGTGTGTGTTGCCCCAGGCAGAGCTGTGGGCTTTTTGCCAGCACCCAGGGACCAGAGACAAACCATGTGATACATAAGCACAAGAGGAGTGGCTGGAATTACTAAAGGAACCTGTAGACAACATTTCCGGCTTTAATTGTGCAATTGAAGTATAATTTGCATGCATTCATTTGCCATTTGGTATTAAACTTTCTAAAATAAAAGAATTCATAATGTAAGATACACAGCTTTGCTAGCTGGGCTCCCCAGTGAGACGGAGGGTGGGCCTGGAAGCTGTGGTACAGAGGTGGACAGTGCACACACTCTTCTGAAACCTTCCATGTGTACACTACTGTCCTGCTCAGTCACCAACCAGGCCACTGAATCACTGTAGGACCAAAAATCCTGTAATAGAAGTGACAAACCAGGCTTTCTTTGTGCCTGCTCTTTGAGCTTTGCAAATAAAATACAGTCATCCCTCAGTATCCACAGGGGACGAGTTCCAGGACCTCCATGGATTACAAATCCAAGGATGCTCATATCCCTTCTATGCAATGGCATATTAGTTGTTCATGACCTCTACACCTTGTCCCATATACTCAAAATCATCTCTAGATTGCTAATGACACCTGATACTATGTAAAGGCAATGTAAATGGTCATCATAGCATTATTTAGGGAATAATGAGAAGAAAAAAGTCTACATGTTCAGTACAGACATGCTTTCTTCCCCCTCATAGTTTGACTCCACAGCTGGCTCCTCAGATGCAGGGCTGGCCGTGTCTACTGTAGTCTTCACAATGCCTTGTAAGGTCAGACCTCCAATTCCACATATGGAGAAGCTGAGACTCTCCGTTACCTGCAAAACGAAGTCCAGGCTGCTTTGTCTGGATCATAATAAGCTCATGGCAGTCTGCCCCAACCAACCGCTTTGGCCTGGTTTCTGCCCACACACTCCACTCCAGCCCCGTGTCCTACTCTGGAGCTAGACCACAAGCTCAGTTTCCTAGAATGTGCCATGATGAGGGCTAGAGCAGTGGCACGGTGGTTATGGCACTTGCCTGGCATGTGCAAGTACAACACTCTGAGCCCTAGCACCACATACACAGCAAAGTGTTGGAGCAACGAAGCCCACATGAAGACTAAAAATGATTTTCTTTCTCTCTGTCTCACTGTCCCTCTCAAAAAAAAAAAAAAAAGAAAAAGAAAGAAATGCCATGATGTTCTCTGAATCCATGATGAGTGGCTTCTAGTAAGAGAATGTTTCAGACGCCTTTCTCCTTGCCCTCGTTCCATTGACAAATTAGGCTCAAGCGCTTCCAAAGCTCCTGGCTCCCCTCAGGCTGAGTTGCTAGCATCTGGGGCCCGTAGGTGGTTTTATCAGTAAATGCTGAACTGCTTTCAACTCATCGGTTGCCCTGATGGCGTTGCTTCTCCTACATCCAGGACAGAACTGGCCCACAGTAGCTGCACGATAGATGTTGGGAAGAGAAAGTCTGGGTGATGAAGTTAACTGGTCCAGAGCCAGGAAGCTCAGTGGCTGGGTCGGGACTGGAAGTTAGGAGTGTCTGACCACAAAGCCCTGCATAGCAGTATTAGTGGGCTCAGGCGTAGGAACCAGAGCTGAATTTGAAGAGGACTCACTGTTACCTTGAGCTGATGACTGTCCAAGCCTCAGGTTCCTTGTGTGTAGGGCATCAGGTGACAGATGATGGGTAAGGGCATTCATTCTGGCCAAGAACAAGGTCCACACCATCCCTTGCACCCTGGCTGCCGAGCCACTCCAGATGGACACAATCTCACAAAGGCCAGGCTTCTATGCTGCTCCTGGTTCTTCCCAGATAGCTTTTCTGATGGAAATCAGCCCTGGCTAGACACCTAGTGTGGGTCAGTGTGCCCATTGTAGTGCTAGGTAGGAATCTTTCAAGGGCTCGGGTGGCTGGCTCACACTTCTCTCACTTGATACATTTGACCACAAGGGTTTGCTGCCCAGAAGCCGTGTGCCTCTCTCCACCCACACTAACCTGAGAGTGTGGTGTCAGCAAGACCTACTCTTGCACCAAGCAAGAGTAAATTGCTTCACATGTACCATTGGATTGGGAATTAGGTTGCTAGTTAAGGAATTTGGCTTGATTTTTATTTTTTTCATGCCAAATATTTTTAGTATTTTCACAGGGTTGTACAACTATCACTACTGTGTAATTCCAGAACATTTTCATTGCCCCAAAAAGAAACCCTGTACCCATTAGCAGTCATTCCCCAGGCCTCCTTCCCCCGGCCACTGGCAACCACTAATATACTCTGGACATTTCATATAAATGAAATCATCATGCTTTTCTGTCTGGCCTCTTTCACTTGGCAAATGTTTGCAAAGTTCTTCCTTGTAGTGTGTGTCAATACCCATTCCTCTTTATGGCCAAATAATATTCTGTGGGATGGATATGCCACATTCCGTTTATCCCTTCATCGGTAGGTGGCCCTTTCAGTTGTTCCACCGCCTGGCTCGTAAGGATAACATTTACTGTTTATATAGAAACTTCTTTGTGGAATGTTTGCAGTTCTCTTGGTAACTACCTAGGAGTTGGGAGTACACCTATGGCAACTCTGTTTAACTTTGGGGGGAACTCTTGGCTTGATTCTTGCCCTGCTGTTTAATTTTGTGTGAGTCATTCCCCACCCTCCGCTGCCCTGAGTCCCTGATCTCGCTTCCCCTCCCTGTCCTCTGTCTCTTCTCCATTGCTGAAGCAGAGCCTTCTGAAGGCTCCTTTCTCCACCCAAGCAGAGACTGAGGCCCTGCACCCAGACCCACCCAGCTCTCACCCTGGACAAAGGGCCAGCCCTTGCTCCTGCCATCTGACTGGACTTACATGTAGCATCCACATTTTCCAGCCACCATGGATCCATTTCCCACAGGCTCAGTGAATAAAAATGTTCCAAGAGCAGCTGAAATTCCAGATTCTGGTGCATGGAAGAGCAGTTAAGAGTTGGACCCCTCGCGAGAACTCTCTGCTGGTGCAGTTTACCACTCTGTCCACCTACCAAAGGCAGAAGGCGGAGCTCTAGTGCATCCCTACAGCCCCAGCACCATCCTGACAGCAGAGGTTCCGTGGTGCTTATCCAGCTTCTCAGCCTGCAGGTGGGGAGACATGGAAGGTGGCATCTGAGAGTGAGTGCCGCAGTCAGGTTCACTGGAGGCAGGGTGCTGCTGGTGAGACCACGTGCCAAACTGGACGCTCGTTAGAGAAGAGAGGCATTAGCAGGTAAAGGGCCTCAGCAGGAGTGCCAGGACTGGCCGAGAGCACACCCAGTGAAGCAACAACTGGGCATAGTAGGGTGAGACGCTTCATGTTATAGAACTGCTTTCAAGCTTCAAGCAGGGGGTAGGCCACATCTTTTCCTTTTTTTAAGATAAAAGTAGGCTTCTTAATATCTATATTAATATATATTTGATATACATAATATATATCAAAACTGGGTTTTAATATATACTTGGTCCCCAGCTTACAATGGTTCAGTTTTAATTTTTGTATACAGTGGTGTAAAAGTGATACGTATTCAGTAGAAGCCGTCCTTCACATTTTGAGTTTTGATCTTTTTCCTAGGCTAGTGATATGCAGTACAGTGCCCCCTCTGATGCTAAGCTACTCCTTAGTAAGCCCTGTGTTCACAGAGGGAAGCAACCGGTATTCCATATAGCTCCCATATCTTCTGCCTTGCTAAACTGTGTGTTCAGTAGGTTAGGTGTATTACATGCATTTTGGACTACAAGTATTTTCAAATTATAGTGAGTTTATCAGGACCCCAGAGTAGCCTTACCTTGACCATGTACTCACCACATTCCACCCACCTGACCTGTCAGAGACCCACCTAACCAAGCTCTGCAGTACTTCCATTGGTCCAGGGCTCAAGCCCTCGGTTGCCATAGTAATTTTTGACCAGGGCTCAGTGCAGCCCAGGAAGAGGCACAGGCATCCATCCAGTCAGCTGATAGTCACTGAGGGTCTACCAGGTGCCCAGGACAGTCCTAGGGATATGCCTGTAGGTTGGACAGACACAGTCCCTCTTTAGAGCAGTGATGAGCCAGGAGCAGAAAGGGTAGGCAGCACCTGCGGCAGGAGGATCACAGTGATAAGAACGTGGTGGGAAGGCTCAGCAGTGCTTGGGGCAGGTGACACACACACAGGACATGTTTCTGGCCTCTGTGCTACGTGCCTCAGTAGAGCAATGGTGGGCTAGACTATGCTGTTCAGCCAGTTCTTACAGGGGAAGATGGTGAAGCTCCTAGGCTACAGGGGCTCTCTGGATTGTAGGGACAGCGTGAGGGGCTTTGAGACACAGCACGATTTTCACTCACACTCTTGGACTGTACCCCACACGATGGGCTCAGGGCAGGTAATAGGGCTGCAGAGACCTTACCGCCCCAACCTAGAAAGGAACACTTTGAAGGCAGCTGCGTCTGAACGTTGGAAAGTCCCCAGTCCTGAGTCCAGAGTCACACCTCAAATATGGAGGGCTCTTTGGAATCAGTGTGGCCCAGAGTCACCTCTGCGTTAATGCCTGTTCTGTGGCTAGGGATGGGCAGGTCTGAGGCTGCTACTCACAGCAGAACATGGCTGGAGGGCACCACCAGCCCCTTGCACAACCCACTGAGACACTTCTATGCATAGTGACCCTGGTGCCAGAGGCCTGAATCTCCTGGGAACCAAAAAGAAGGGCTCACAGGAAAGGGACCCACCAGTCTCAGATTCCATGTGCTTTTCTCCAGAGGTCCCCATCCACCACCATCATGGTCTCTTCAGTCTGTTTTTCTTCATTACTTTTCTGAGCACTTTCACAGCAGCGATCTTGGTGGCTTTCACAAGTGGCAGGAAGCCCAGTTGTCTGCAGGCCCTTCCCCACCCCTGCAGGGGTGCTCTGACTTCCATTTCCACCACACCAACTTAGCTTGCAAAAGAGCTCATCCCTCTTCCTCCACTTGTCTCCCCAGGTTGTCCTGAAGGATCTGGAGGTATTGGCAGAAATTGCTTCCTCTCCTGCAGGCCAGACTGATGACTCAGGCCCCCCCGAAGGCCCTGACCTGCAGGTCAACCACTCAGAGCTTCAGGTGCCCACCTCCAGCAGAGCCAGCCTGTTGAACACTCCCAGTAAGTATTTCTCTGGGGGTTCCAGCCTCAGAAACCTGTGAAATGCTATTGCTGGGTCTCCTGGACCCAACCTCTGCCAGTGTGTAAGGGGTCACTGGGTTTCTTACCTGTGATCTGCCCCACCGAAGGCCACAGAGGCGGGCAGACCTCACCTTGCTGCTGCCTTCTCACTGGCATTCTAGCAGCCCCCAACGACCCTCACAGCCCCCTTCTCTCATTTTCCCACACCTTTACTTTTGATCCACTGTCTAAGCACAAAACCATCTGAGGCAGCTAAGCAGCTCTACCTGGGCAGTGGCTCCCTGTGCAGGAGTCAGGGGACTTAGTCTTGGATCTCACAGGTGGAAGACTAGGCAGGCATTTCCTCCTCACTGAGAAGCTCAGAATAGCTCTCAGCATGGCAGGCAGCCCAGGCAAGAGGCAGGATAATTCCAACAGGCTCGGAAGTGGAGGGGGCCAGGTATTCAAGTGCTCACCCTTCCCATTCCTTCCAGACAGCAGGGAGCTCTTCTCTGTAGGCCTCTTAGTACCCAGCTCCTCTCCACACAGCAGAGGATACCTCCCTTCAGCCACACACCACCTGGAAAAGCCCCAGGATACACACCAAGAGAAAAGTACCTAGTGAATCTTGGGAGTCTGCCTCAGTATGTCTTTGTTCCTTGAGTCCCTCTCCATACACCAGGTCCTAGCTAGTGCCACACAGCTTCAGGGGCATTTCAGTGGCAGCTGCCCTCCTGGTCCCAGTCCTAGAGAATACCTGCCTCGCCTAGTGGGAACTTCCCCAGCCTGTTGGGCACAGAGACCAGGCCCAGTGCCAGAGAAGTTTAGGGTGTGGCCAAAGCCCCACAGGCCTCAGTGTACCTCAGGACACAGGGGGCCAAAGACATTCCTGTGACACAAAAAGCCACAGGCTCCCTAAGCCCTGCAGCACATTGCAAGTAGGAACCCAGGCTTCAAGCTGCCTGAAGCTGGGTGGGGAATGCAGGGCTCCAGCAGCAGCCCGGCTTCCTCTCCCACATTCCCAGATGCCCTGTTTCCTTGCTCTTGAGCCTGGTTTCCTCTGGGCAGTCAGCTGCCAGGGAAACAACTGCCTCATCCTGACCCTGGGACCCCTGCTGGGACTCCCACCCTAATCCCTCAGCATAAGAGTTGATTCTCCATCCGGTGTCCCAAGTCAGCACGCGGGAGCCAACCTGGATTCCCTGGGATGGATGGCAAGGATGCCAGAGATCAAGTGTGAGGACACAGCAAGGAGTAGGTGCCAGGCTGAGACAAGGAGAGGAATAAAAGGTTCTTCCTTAGAGAGGGTCGCAGCAAAGGCAGGGTGGTGGTGCTCTGTCAGCCCTGGCCCTCCCTCTCCAGGGACAGGTGCCCTGCCATCTTCTCCCCCACTCACTGGTAGCACAGACAACTATGTGAGTCAGCATAGCCTCAGACAGAGGCAGGACGCCTGGATCTCCCAGGACCCTTGGTGATCTGTCCCATCATCCATAAGGCAAGTTTTCTCTTCTTCCCAGGCATAGAGAGATTGAGACATGGGTCTCTGCCAGTGGAGGGGTGGTCCAGGAACTGCTGTGGGCCCCTGGACTGGGGTTGGGGTCCAGGGCAACAGAACTGACCCTGCAGTGGTGTGGGAACAAGAACTGAGGGGACTTAACGTGACCAAGAGCTCAACCCCAGCTCCTGGACCCGCCAACATGGGTAGCTGCTCACAAGCCCAAGGTAATGGACTCACCCTGGGCTGCCGAGACTGTCAGACTGGCTCACATCAGCCAGGCACACACTTGGAATTCATAGAAAAACAACTAAGTGTGCCAGATGGGAAGAAATTCCATCCTGGAAAGAGCACCAAGGCAGTGCTGCAGCCAGCAGCACCAGCTGAGGAATGCACATGATGAGCCGCCCGCTCCGGCCCTGAGCACCTCCAGGCAGGTACACACGTGTTCACGAGCGTCCACAGCTGGCATCAGCGTTGACAAGCACGTCTGTGATTTTTAAAGGTCAGGGTCAAACCAATAATAAAAGAATGTGGGAAGCTAGTGTGCCCTTTCCCCTCTCCTGCCTCGGCTGCCCTGGGAGGCACACATCCGGCGCCAAGGGTGTGTGGGGTGGTGTTTAGGTCAGAAAGCACGCAGGAGATGCACACTCAGGCCTCATCCAGCTGCTCTAGACCAGAATGCTGCTTCATGTGCACAGGGGTGGTTCTCTTTCCGGGTGGCGGTGCACATGGACAGAGGCTGCAGGGCCAGCCCCACTTCCTGTCTGGATTCTGCTTTCCTCTGGCTCTCCAGGGCACAGCTCTAAGAACCTGCAGAATGCAGATCACTCCACCCTCCATGAAGGGACTTTCTGGAATGCAGAGGAGGCAGGGACTGGCAAAGATGAAGTCGGGGCATCTGCAAGAAGCCAAATGGTAAAATCAGATGGTGCAGAACACTTGCAGCAGGGAGAAGCAAGACCTATTACCTGCCTGGGCGGCTGCTGTGTTGGCCTAAATTTGCTGTAGCAGTGGTTCCCAGGGCCCTGGAGGCAGTTACCCCTGTGGGATTTTCCTCTCGCGTGGCCTAGCGTTAGCATCTCTCCCTCCAGTACAGAGGCCCACGTCTGAGTTCTCCCACCCCACTTCCTTTTCCTGACCAGCAGAAAGCTACCTCAAGAGTGATATGGGAGCTGCCTGGGTGGCCAGCTCTGAGAGAAACCCATGGAGGGACACCATGTTTGCCTGTCTCCTACACCTTGGTTCCTGTGGCTCAGGCTCCCTCTGTACCTCTGTATACCATCTTCTGTCAGGAGGAGTTTGCAGAGACCCCCAGGCTCTGGGAAAGTGAGACAGTGACCATGCCTGCAGGCTCACCCTGGTCATGAGCCTGCACAGTAAGCTCAGCAGGACTAAGGAGGCCTCTGGGATAAGTGTCTTTTGTCCTCCAGGGCCAGGACAGCTCAGCAGCCAAAGAGCAGCTGGGCCTGGGAAGACCCAGACAGCCTTGGGATCTGTGGCCAAGCCTAACAGCAATGTAGCAGTCTGGGCCTGAAGGTCACCCGAGGACTGATGTTTGTCCTGAAACCCCAGCCTTGCCTGACACTCCTGCCTGTCAGGGTGCCATTCTTGGTGGGATAAAACCACGCTCGTGTTAGTGTGCCCTGCAAGGCTCCCTGGCTCCAGGCATTTCCACCTCTAGTTCTAAAAATGAGCAGAAATTAAACGTTCTGCTTTCAGTTTCATTTCTTGTAGCCCAGGCCAGTGCTGCCAGATGTCAGTAGCATCTTCACGTCACCGAGCAGGAGCAAAGTTCTAGAAGAAACCTAGAAAGCCATCTCGGGGGCATTTCCCCCCATAGCAATGTTAATAGTGACCCAGTGCTGGCGTGTGCTCCCTGGACCTGGCTCTGTTCTAAGCACCTCGTGGGGGTGGCTCATGCCGGTGAGCCCCTGGCTCGTTGCAGCAGCTGAGAGAAGAGCACTCTGATCCTTCCCTCAGTTGAGGATTGCAACAGGCCTTGGTGCTGATCCAGAGCCTGGCCTCCTAACCCGGTGCTCAGAGGAGCATGGGAAGCCCACCCTTGCCTGCTATGGAAACTTCCTGACGGAAGAAGCAGTGTGGGCTGGGCCAGTGGTCCAAGGATGGGCTGAGTACCAGGCCATGGCTCCAAGCTGGCATTTGCTTGAGGCATCACTCCTCTCTTCAGGGACCTCCATACAGGCCTTAGGCTGTGCAGCACCTCATTTCCTGTCCTGCAGTCCCTCTTCTTGGTGTGACCATAGCAGGTCGTCTCCCAGCCTCATCCATTGCTCTTCCAGCCTCAGAGGCCCTCCTCCCACACAGCCTTTCAGCCCCCAGGAGGCAGCACCGCCAGGGGTGATGGCATGCAGGGTAGGAAAGATCTGCCACCTGTACCCGTGTCCTTCCTTACCACTACCTCCTCTGTAAACTGGGTGATGGGTGCTTCAGGGCTCTGGGAGCACCCACATGGACAGGCCTAGGACAAGCATTCTGTGCTGAGGGGCTGTCTTGACTCCTCTGTCTATTACAAGATCTCAAGTGCTCAGGCCAGCTCCAGGGGACCCTCCTATAAAGGCTGTGTCCCCACTCACTCTTTGCTTGCCTAAGTGGGTGGTGGAGTTGACATCTGTCTTCTACTGGCTGTGACCTCCTATACCCTGCTTTCAAGGTTCAGGCTGTATCTCCTCAGTGGTCCGGAGTCATCAGAAATGCAGACTCAGGACACCCCAGCTTCTCAGAGGCTTATTGTGCCAGGCTTGCCAGGTGATTTGGATGCCCAGCACAGGCCAGCACCACTGCCCAGGAAGGTGTCCCCTTGTGCCCTGGCTGACAGGCCTGCGACCCAAGCCCCTTCCTGTCAGCTGATCTAAGGCATCCCTATCTTCCTCCTCACCCTCCACCCAGCACTGCCTTTGACCCCAGCCATAGCACTGCAGCAGTAGCAGCCATTTCATGCTGGCAGGCTGCTAGGCAGCCCCTCAACTACCCTGTCAGCTTGAAACCCCTCTCCAGCTGCTGTGACCCCTTATCTTCCGTCTTGCTCTGAGCCAAGCAGCTGGAAGACCTCCTGAATGTGAGTCAGTCCGCACACCCCTGTCCTCATTGACCCCAGCAGGGCTGGCCCACAGATAAGAAAGTGATCACCACCTGGATCGAGTCCCCAGAGTCCAGTTGCTGCTTCATCTTTTGTCCATGCAGATGTGGGATTTGTACCCTCCACTTCAGCAAATGCCACACACACCCCAAGACCCCACTGGGCCTCTCTTTCTCCCCACCACTTGTGGTAAAGCTGCCTCTTCTCTGCCCTGTCCCTCATGGTTCCATACCAGTCTCCCAGTCAGGCTGCCCCTTCCAGGGAGCACTTCCAGTGCCAACCACATGCTGTGCTCATCCCTGTGATGATTCACAGATGAGGAAGTGGCCTCACGCAGGACATCACTGCCTCCACTGCCATGCTGGTCAGTGACAGTGCCTGGATCTGATCTGGTCTCTTGGACTCCCGGATGCTCCAAGCAGCCACTGGCCCTTCTGCATTCTCAGGGCAGCAGATGCTGATTCCCACTCAGTGGGGCTTCCCAGGCACATGGCCCCATCCCAGCAGGGAGGGAGGATGGGGAGTGGCACAGGGACCTTGCTGAGCCTGAGCGGGGCAGCTAATGTGTTCACATCTGGTTCTGTTGAACTGTGGCTCGCGTTGTGTATTGAGGCCAGAACTATTTTTATCCTGACATGTAAGGTTCCTTCACGTCATAGCCACAAAACTCGATCCAGAACATCCCAGGGAAGGTTGTTTGTGAGACGTTCTGCAGATTCTTATGTCTCCACATCAGGTTTCACTTAGCAGCATCTGCAGGGCTGGCTCCCTAGCCCACCCCACCAGCCTGGTTTTGTATACAGAGGGCTCCCCATAGCATCTGTCTGCCCCTGGGCAGCCAGCTGGTCACGTGAACTTCCTGCCAGAGCCTGGCAGGCTCCTTGCTTGCCCACACCAGAAATTTTAGGCAGATCTGTTCACTGAGGGACTTCTCTTCCTTACAACCCCGACCTCCACAGGATCAGGGAATGAAAGCCCCACTCTCTCCGGCCCTCCTCCTGTCTGCTGGTCCCACCAGGGCAGCTTGCCCAGTCTCCAGTGGGCCTGCAAGACTGCTGTCACTTATGCCACCTGAGCACAGCCTCTTAGATTCTTGGATTCAGCAGTCAAGGGCACGCCCTGAATTGGCTTTCTATGCCCCTGTCCCAGCTCTCCTTTCCTCATGCATGTGCAGCACCTAGCCCAGGGGGAGCACAGCCAGCCAAGTGTCCAGTGTCCGGAGGAGCGAGAGCTGGAGGTGGGTGGAGGGGGCCGGTGGAGGCTCATGAGCTCCCCCAGGAGGAGCCAGCTGCAGTGAGGTGGAATTCGGTGCAGTGGAGAGGCCTGGCGTTCCTGGAGTGACAGTCCTGGGCAAGTTCGCTCTACCTCATCCCCTCCTCCTGAGCCCGCAGCCCTGGCTGAGAATTCTTTCTCAGGTTCCATCTCAAGGCAGCCAGGCCTGAAGGACTGCTGAGACCCTGGCTGGGCAAAGGGGAGCCGGGCTTGAGAGATCTTGCAGGCCCTCACCCTGTCCCTGGTGCACCAAGAGCACTTCTGTCCTTGTCCAGCTACACCCCCACCTCTCCCACTGCTAAAAGACCTCCAGCCTTGTCCTCCAGCCACTTCTCTCCAAGCAGGAATGGCAGGTGGGATCTTAGAGGGCACTGGTGGACACAGACCAGTGTAGGCCTGGCGTGCGCCTCACCCTGGCACTCCCACTACACCCTAGGCTATCAGCCAAGTCTGGGGGAAGGCTCAGGGCCCTGGTCAAGTAGCCCTCAGCTTCTTGCTATTGGTAGTCTTCAGGCAGCAGGAGCGCCACAGGCCTGAGCCGCACGCGCTTCCCCGTGGCAGTGGCACTGTGAGCATGAAGGGCCTGGGGGTCCTCCTCTCCATGCCACTGCCCTGCTCCTCCTTGGGCTAAGGGCCACCATGCAGCTTTGACATTGAAAGTACGTTTTGACCCAGAGTGGGAGCTGTGGCTAAAGAGACTAGAGGTGTGTCCGCAGCAGCCCCGGGCCTTCCTTCTCTCCTGCCATCTGTCTCCAGTCTGTCAGCCAGGGGGAGAGGGGGTTTGCTAATCTCCTTCCTTCCTTAGGGGTGGGGTTGGGAGGTCACAGGTGACTCCTATCTTACTACTCTTTGCAGCATCCCAACAGAGCACTGTGAATCTGTCCCAGATCTGAAGTCTCCCCACTCAGACATTTCCAGACTTCCCCCTGTCCCCAGTGATCTCTTGAGGCTCAGGGGATGAAAGCAGTCTGCCTCATGCAGTGCTCTTGGATATGAAGAATTTGCTAATAAAGTGACCACCATTTACTGAGCACAGGCTGTGTGGAAAGCCCCAGGCCCAGTACACTGCATGTTTTGTCCCATCGAATAGGGGCCAAGGCCATGCCTGAAGCTTCCTACTACCCCTGTGAGGCTAGAACTGACGGCAGCTCTCCCTGGGGCCTGCACCCAGCTCCTTAGGAATGGATATTCTGGCTCCAGGTGACCCCAGCCAGGGATCTTTCTTTACTCCCTGCATTGGTCCCTTTGTCCTTTGAAGTTCTTGGGAGCCTAAATGGCCTTGGGAATGGGATAGGTCAGGAGTGCGTATAGAGAGACAGAAAGAGGACAGGGTCACAGAAGCCTTCCCAGACGTGCACTAGGTGAAGTCTGCTGTTAACTGGGTTGCAGTCCACATGTACTGGCTGCAACACACGGGGCATACAGCCTGGGCCATCACAGGCCTTGGCATTTATCTCCTGAAGGGGAGAATGGTGTGGGGCTGCTCCAACAGCTGGGCCCGCAGCCACCTTTACAGAGATCAGCCCCAGCTGGGCCTGGGGGTAACTCGATCTGTAAGAATGTGACACTTGATTCTGCAAACAGCCCCTTTGGGCCAGGGAGCAGAGACTGTTTGCCATTCCACAGTCACTTAGGACCTTCCCAGCCAGGCTGCCCCAAGCAGGGACCCAAAACAAAGCAGTCCAAACAACAGGAAGTTAAATGAGGCCTGACCTTGAACTGGGCTCCTCTCTCAAGGCTGGCCCTTGGCATGGTTCAAGGGGTGGTCTGGGGGATCTCAGGTTTGGAAGTGTGGCCCCTGGTAAGAAATCCTCATGGAGTAATCCACAGCTGGGAAAAACTAGTTCCCAGCTGCTTCCCTGTAAAACAAGTGTGAATCCTACACAAAGACACAACTCCTGGGAGAAACATTCTATTGCCACTCTCTGGCCACTGGTATCTACAGTCAGCTGGAGAGAGAGGCACCTCCCTGAGACTCACCTACAGTGCTCCAGATGGTTCTGCACATTGCTCTTTGTATCTTGGGCCAGTGCTTCTGGAGCACTCTCATAACCACGCATGATCCACAGAGACCCTACATCCCTCTGACCCGCCAGTGCCTGGTCACCCCTTCTCTGGTGCAGGGAGAGCCTTGTGACTCCCACAGGTCACCTGGACCAGGAAGGCCAGCTGAGTGAGTGAGGGCTCTAGATGCCTTGGGCAGCAAAGCATGAGCAACCAAAGAGAAAAAAAAGGTACATTGGACTTAACCAATTTTTTTTTTTAATTGTGGATGCAACTCAGTGGTACAGCACTTTACTAACATGCACAAGGCCTTGGGTTCAATTTCCAGCACCAACCCCCACCCCAAAAATAAAACTTTATGCGCTTCATTTTATTTTTTTTAAAGACACAAATAGTTTATTTGGTAACAAGGAGTAAAATGAAATTCTTAGTTCATCTTCTCTTTCCTGGTGGCTGAATCAAACTGTGGTAGTCAAATAGATGGTGATTATATAAGAATTCCAAAACTTATGTGCTTCAAAGGATACCATCAAGAAAGTTAAAAAAAAAAACCCACAAAATAGGAGAAAATGTTTACAAATCACACAGCTTATAAGAGACTTGATTTGTATCCAACCTTTGAAGAACTCGAACCTCAACAATAAGAAGAAAAACTGCTTAATTTTAAAATGGACAAAGGAATCGAATAGACATCCCCCCAGACAAGATCAATAGATGGCCCATAAACACACAAACGTCATTAGTCATTAGGGAAAGGCTAATCAGAACCACAATGAGATCACACTTCCCAGCCACTAAGATGGCTATAATCAAAAAGATAATAGTGTTGGTCAGGAGAAACGGGGATACTCCTGCATTACTGGTAGGAGTGTGAAACGGGGCAGCCACCGTGGGAACGTCCTCAAAAGTTAACATAGTGTGACTATATGACCCAGCAATTTCATTCCTAGGTATGTAACCAAGAAGAATAAAAATTTGCTCACACAAAAACTTGTAAGTGAAAGTTCATCGCATTAATAAGAGTCAAAAAGTAGAAAAAGCATAATGTCTACCAACTTCTTAATGGGCAAACAAAATATGGTGTGTCCATATAGTGGGATGTTATTCAGCCATAAGAATGAATGAAAAGCATACATACTGGGGCTGGAGCCGTGGCTCAGCAGTTAACAGCGCTTACCTGGCATGCACGAGGGCACCTCATGCACAAACCCCAGCACCTCATACACAACAAAGTGTCAAAGCAACCAAAGCCACATGAAAAGCTAAATAAAATTGATTCCCTCTCTCTCACTCTCTTTAAAAAAAGAAGCATACATACTATAATAAAGGTGAACCTTGGAAATGTGCTACATGAAAGAAGCCACATACTGCAGGGTTCCATTTATGTGGGCAAAACGACCAGACAAGACGAGTCCGTAAGGAGAGAAAGTAGATTAGTGCTTTCCAGGGCCCGGAGGAGTGGAGAGTGGGAAACTGCTGATGGGAACGGGGTTTCTTTGGGGGGTGATAAAAATGTCCTGGAATCACTGGTGCAGATCAGAACACTTGGCACTGTTTTGTTGGTGTAGGCTGTCTTTAATCCGCTGGCGTGAGCACAGTTTCTTTTTTCTCAAGTGTCTCTGGGAGAGGACTTCGGCTTTTGCCTCTTAGTTTTGCTGGTTTTGTCAATCATTGAGAATGTGTACCTCCCCTGCCCCTCCATTTTTCCTGTCATTGTCCTTAACTGATCATAGTAAACCTTAAGTGTATCTAATTTATTAAGATAATGAGTAGTAGAAGTTTGCTTTTTAAAAAGTCAGAGCATGGGGCTGGCACAGTGGCTCAGCAGTTATGGTGCTTGCACAGCATGCATGAGTACACGGGTTCAAACCTCAGCACCCACGTACACAGCTAGGTGTCAGAGCAACGAAAGCCATGTGAAAAACTAAATAAAAATTGATTCTTTCTCTCACTTTCTTCTCTCTTTAAAAAAAAAAAAAAGCCGTAGCATTGGCTGGAGCAGTGGTTTGGCGGTTACGGCGCTTGCCTGTCATGCACAAGTACACGGGTTCAAAGCCCAGCACCACATACACAGCAGTGTGTTGGAGCAAGAAAGCCATGTGAAAACTAAATAAAATTGATTCTCTCTCTCTCTCTCTGTCCCTCTCTTTAAAAATAAAAAATGAGGGGCTGGAGCGGTGGCTTGGTAGTTACGGTGCTTGCTTGGCATGCACATGTACACGGGTTCAAACCCCAGCAACCCACATACACAACTAAGTGTCAGAGCAACTAAAGTCATGTGAAAAACTCAATAAAAATTGATTCTCTCTGTCTCTCTCTCTCTCTCTCACTGTCCTTCTCTCTTTAAATAAATAAATAAATAATGAAAATAAATAAATAAAAAAATCACAGCAGCTGGCTGGAGCAGTAACTCAGTGGTAGAGCACTTGCCTGCCTGGCATGCATGAAGACCTGATTCAAACCCAGCATCACATACACAGCTAAGTGTCCAAGAAACAAAAATCACATGAAAAAATAAATAAAATTGATTCTCCTAAAAAAAAAAAAAACAAAAACAAAAAACATAGCACCTAGCAGGGGCTACATATGAAGGTGTTCACTACTTGGTTTGGATAGGATAGAGAAATGGAGAGTAAATGGATATTTTTTTGTAGGAAGTTATATGTGCTTGCACAGATCTCTTTGGTTCTTGCTTTTTTTTCTCACAATCCATCCCCCCAACTTTTTTTTTTTTTTTAACGCCAGGGGTTGAATTCCAGGGTCTTGCCAAGTTGCTCAGATTGAGGTTGGTCTTGAACTTGCAGTCCTCCTGTCTCGCCCTCCCTAGTCACTGGGATTATGGGCGTGAGCCACAGCACCTAACCCGTGGCCCCTTGATTGCAGATTTTCTCTCATCTTGTTACACACCAGCAATCCCACCCACTCCCTTTTAGGCATGTACAGCTGTTCGTGTTCTGTATGAGACTCATCACCCTGTGAACACATTGTCAGAATAACTCCTGGCTCTGTTCCTTTCTCTACAGGTACCAAAGGCTTAGAATGTTCTCCTTCCACTCCCACCATGAACTCTTACTTTTACAAGTTCATGATCAACCTTCTCCAGAGGTTCAGCAGTGAACGGAAGCTCCTGGAGGTCAGAGGCCCCTTCATCATCAGGTCAGCCCTGCATGCCTTCTTCCACAGGACCGTGGCTTTGTGTTTTGAGTGTCAAAGCAGCCACCTTCTCTTCCCTCCTCTCTTCTCCTTTTCCTCACCTTTATGTGTGTTCTTAAAGGAAACAGAGGTTTCCATTCTTACTGTGTTGCTGGTACCACTAACATGAGGTAGGTCACCGTTGACATTTCTTCAGAAACACTGACAAGTTTTTGCTTGTCAAGATACTGTTTTCCCTTCAGGTTAAATATCCTCTCCTCCAGTATCATGGCCATTCTTTTGGAGAGGAAAGTAAGTGAGCCAGATGGAGGGTGACATAGGGCTGTGCTGGCAGCCCAGCCACCAGCGTGATATTTGGCCAGGTTGGTAGAGCCAGGTTCTTGAGTCTTCTCTCCCCAGCCCAGGACAGTCAGGGCTCCGGGCCCCGGGCTCAGACCTTGAGAACTGTCATCACCAGCTGTGTGGCTGGGATTCCCTTTGTCTCATATTCAGCTTCAAAGAGCAGGGTCACCAGAAGTGACCCAGTGGCACCTTCAGACTAATGAAAGCTAAATAAGGGGCACAGATTCCTCCATGCTCTCCAACTGAACCAGGTAGAGACTTCCACAAGAGTCCAGATGGCCCTGGATGCTGTGCAGCAGTGGTTACCAGCCCTGCATGTGGGAACACTTTAAATAGGAGCTGCCTGAGCCTCCCTCCTGACCATCACCCAGACCTTGGGGTAGTGGGATTATTAAAGGGGTCCAGGATACTTAGGGAGCAAACTACACCAATATGGGTTCTGAGGGTAGGGGAGTTTGGCAGGTCCGGCAGAAGCCCAGCCTACACAGTTTCCAGGCAGGAAAGTACATGGAGAGCTCATTTTGCTGTAAATCAGAGAGCAAAGGGGATAGGGACCTAGCCTTGTGGGCCTTACTGAGACATCGCTGGGAAGCCACCGCCAGGGCAAGGGCAGCCCTCTGATTTGGAATTTGCTGCGTTGCTGGGGAGAAGGGGTTGGAGGGACCAAGATGGATGGAAACCAGTGGGAGGCTGTTGTCCCCGTGAGGCTATGGCATCTTGTCCGGATGGGAAGCAGCAAGGGGTGCAGTTAGCAGGTCATCTGGTTGACTGGGTCCTATTGCAGGAGTAAGCAAGGGGAAAGTTTCAGGCTTAACATGCAGCTCCCTGCTGTGAACCACTGGATGCCACTGCCAGTCTCTGAGGTGGGAGCCCCAGGAAAGTATCAGGGAACGAGGAGGGTCACATGTTTGAGTCTGAGTTGCTTTGGGCACATCAAAAGACATTGAGGCAATTTGGTGCACGTGACTCTCCAAAGGGAGACTTAGACTCAAGATGTAACTCCGGAAATTGTTGACATAGTCAGCAAGTATTTTCTGAACACCAACCCTGTGGGAAGTACCCTTCTAGATGGTTCTGCCCCTGTGGAGCTTTTAAGAAGTAAGAGGAGGTCACGTGAGAAGGAAAGGCATCTGCAGCTGAGCCCTAAGGAGCTGCAGCTGAGAGGAAGGCCAGAGGGGCAGTAGGAAGCAGGGGAAAGAGGGAGCTGACGAGCAGGAAGGGAAGTCGAGGCCCAAAGGGGGCCTTCTGGGAGCTGGCACGGGAGCCTGCTCAGCTGCGGGATGAGTTGAGGGAGTAGGGGAAGGAGAGGAGGGGCCAGGAGAGCCTTGATGGAGAAGGTTGCCTGCCAGGGGAAGGGGAGCCTCGGGCTAACTCAGGGGCCTAGGAGTTGAGGGCACCCTGGGCATGGAGCCGAAGAAGGGATTCCTGGGAGGGGACAGAAGGAAGAATCACAGAACCACAGCAGTCTCCACCCCACACAAAGGATGTCCCTGAGGGGATGGGGAAGCCATCACCACCCTTTGCTTCTCTGAGCTCTTCTAGAGCAGGATTTCTCAACCTCAGCACCGTGGGCATTTGGAACCGGATAATGCTTTGGGCAGGATTGTCCTGTGTACTGTAGGATGTTAAGCAGCATTCCTGACCTCTGCCCCTTGGATGCCAGTAGCACCTGCCCCCACCCAGGTGGGATGATTACAAGTGTCTCAGAGACAGGAGTACAGCTCAGTGGAAGAGTGCTTGCCTAGCATGCCCAAACCCCTGGGTTCAATCCCCAGCACTGGCCCTTCCAAAAAAATCTCCAAACGTTGCCAAACATCCCATGGGGAATAAAATCACCCTGATTAAGAACCATTGTTACAGAGCAACAGAAATGGATTCTTAACCTCCTTGGCCAAAAGAAGATGTCCATAGTTATTCTTCCCATGAAGTTGGACGGGGATTGAAATAGACTCTAGATGCAATGCAAAAGATCCTGCCACCAAGAAAATGGCTGGCTGTTGCCACATGCTGCAGAGGTGTCAGCTCCTGATGAACGGTCCTTGCCTGACAGGTATTCAGGGAAGCGGGTGGGGAGAGAGATCTTTGAAGGAGGTAGGTGCAGCCAGCTTCGACTTTGGAAGACTGGGCTGGCCAGAGCTTTTCCATCCCATCCTGGCCTCGCAAGCTGTCAGAGGAGTGGCTCAGGGCGATCGCCAGCATCCTTAGACCACACAGAGCAGAGCTGCAGGCAACATGAACATTATTGAGTGTCCTCCACACCCACTTGGGGCCCAAGGCTCCATGAAGCTGATGGCCAGTCCACTGCCATGTTCCCATTTGCAGATTTCGAGGCAGTGAGACTTTTGGACTTATGGGAATCCTCTCTGCAGAATGGGAAAGGGGAGAGACCAGTGTGTCCACTGGGCTGCAGTGGTGCAGGGGTTTCCTGCATGCTGGTAATTCAGCAAACACCACTTTGTCCCTCTGTGGAGGTAGCAGAGCCTAATGCCTCAAGAGGCCCTGAACAGATACATGCCAGGACCCCCTGGGGCAGGAGCACCTTGGCCCAACTCCTCAGAGTAGCCTATGGGCCCTCCCTCTTATCCTTCTGAGGGTTTGGTATATCTGACATGGCGGTCACTCACTGCTCCGTGGCTCAGACCCTCACGACCGTGCTGAGTTGTCAGAGGGTGTCAAGCCCGGCCTCCCGGCCAGGCCTCAGCACCACCCAGCACATCCACAAACGGTCTTTTAGCACTGGCTTCATCACGAAGAACCCAGCGGGCCAGCACAGGAGGAACCTTGCAGCTGAGTCCATCACAAAGGACTGGGTCTCTCCAAAGCCTTTACCCAGCCTTCTAGTTTGCCATCCCCTAAAACCAGCCCCAGCCATCAGTATGTGTTGCTGCTGACAGCCTCCTAGCCCACGTTCCTCAGGACCCAGGTTGGCCCTGGGGACCTGCTACCTGTTCAGGCATGCCTACCACTGCTGACTAGCCCATTTGCTGTCCTGGGCGCCCAGTGTGGGCTTTCAAGGCACACAGCCCAGCAGGTGACATGGAGGAAGGCTTGCAGATTGAGCCCCCTCCCTCCTGTATGGTCCTCCAGGGCCTGAGGCCCTCAGCGAGGTCAAGGCAGGTAGAGCTCTGGAGGTGTCCACCTGCCATCTTGCTTCTCCATTCATATCCTTTTCTGCTGATGGCTTTGAAAGGGGCATACTAATGGTGTATGCTGACTGCTTCCTTGAAGCCACAGGCCAACACAGGCCTGATGAGGAGGACAGTGAATGGTGTCAACCCTTCCCTCCAGCTATTAGGCCGCTTCTCTCACCCACCAAGATTGAGCAGAGAAAGAGAGGAGCAATTCTTCCACCAAACACATGGGAAGTTGTTATGTGTAGCAGTGTGTTTAGCCAGGGCCCAGGAGTGGCTGCCATCTGCAGGAGGACGAATGTCCCCAGCTCTTGAAGACCAACATCTGGTGGGATTCCTGGCAGTGAGAGAGATGCATGATTTCCCTCAGGAACTGGGAGCAGCTCTTCTCCCCATGCAGCTTTCCCAGACCACACCTAAATGTGGAGGCAGGAGCAGGACACCCAGACCCGGTAGGTCTGGGCGAGCCAGACATCCCTCAGTGTTCACATGGCCTCTTTATCTAACTGTTGTAACGGTTTAGATGCATGTAAGATTGGGCAAGCCAGCGCCTCCAGAGCCCTGGAGACCTGCTTCAGTTCCAGGCCTTCTCCTGCAATGAGGGAGTTGAGGCCAAGCCCACAGACTGAGGGAATACTGGACACGTGGAACAGGATCATGTGAGGAGGCTCGTGCTGCACCTCGACCCCTGCCCAACACCACCTTGTAGCCTGAGGAAGAGACAGTATGGTTTCTGGAGTCAGACTTGGGTTCAAACCCATTTCCTTCCATCTGTAATCATACGACCTGTTTCTAAGCCCTTCCTCTTGTGTGCATGAATCAGTGATGATAATGGTGGTTGCCTTGTCATTTTGCAGTGGGATTAATTAAGATCATGAGGGTGCCAGCCCCAGTGCTGGCAGTGTTTGATGGAGGGGTGCTGTTGTCCAACCTCCTGACACACCATGGTCACCCTTCCCCTGGTGGTCTGTAGAGAGGGGAACCAGACCCACATGAGAGGATAAGACCTTCTATGCTGAGAGCTGGGCCTGCTGCACCAGTGCCCAGGGCACCAACCAGCACCGTTCCCAGCCCTGCTAAACCAACTCTGCCTAAAGTAGGTGTTGGTGTGTGTTGCCCTCCTCCAGCCTCTTCCCACCCTCCATGCTAATGCTGGCAGAACAAGCCCAGGCCTTGTCTGCCTGTGAACCACCCCACTTATACCCAGGAGAAAAGGAGAGGAGGGAGAAAACCCAGCCTCTTTGATAAGCTGTGATATGAACTCCAGCGTAACCCAGCAGCTGTGATCTTTACAAGCCTGCTTCTGTGCGGGGAAGTAGCGAGTCTGAAGACACTCCACTCTGCCTGCCAACGCAGCCCTCTGGCCAGCGTCCCTTGGCTTCATCGACTGTGCATTCTTCCCCTCCTCTTCCTCCCTGCTGCCTTGCAGAGAACACTTTGCCAGAGAACGCTTTCAGTTTTAACAAGCACTGTGTGCTGTGAATGCGAGGGCTGTGACCCTGCTGGCCCAGTTGATGGTAGATGAGTCCTGAGGAGCTAAGACGAGGGCATCCGGAGAGGATGAGCTGGGGCCCAAGTGGAAAAGAGGAGGCGGTCATGGGACTTCCTTCCTGAAACCCTGACCCAGAGCAACCCAGCAATAAGCCTTCTGCTTCATTCTGGTCCTGCTCTCTCTCCCTGCTGCAGATAGGCATGGCAGCCAGCCCCTCCCATTCTGCAAATACTCATACAGTCCCTAATATGTGGCTGTACTCATGCTACCCTGCCAGTGTCCTGGGTTCGCATAAGTGCCCTTGTGTTGGGAAGAAGGGGGATAGAAGCAGGGAATTGACTGGCCACCCAAGTGGGTGGTGAGGCAGGGCAGCCACGAGAACTGGGCTTGTTTATAATTGCAAAGACTAGGGAGGAGGGCATCGGGAGAAGCAGCCCTTTCATGCCATAATTGGGAAGTTCCACTGTGCTGGCCTTGGGTGTTCTGCAGCCCATGTGGGCTAATGTCCTCACACCCCGGGATCCTCCCAGGCTTTCCAAGCTCTGAAGTCCCTTTGCCTGGGGACACCACCCTCAGCCTATCCATCTTTGTACATGCTATCTTACCTGGCCAGGGCATTGTTTATGCCCGCAAAAACCCTTTGTGCTAATGCTGATGGAAGGCAAAATGGAGTTAAGTGTCCATACCTGGTGCTCTGGCTAAATCCATCTTTCAGAAAAGCTTGCTCTGCCCCTGGGCGCCAGCTCACAAGAGAGTGTCTGAGAGGTCCGGCTCTCGTCCTCTGCCCCTTTAATAGGTTGCATTCATTTGCTCAGAATAAATTGCATGGCAAACACACACTAACCTGAGTCTGTCTGCCGGAAGAGGCCCTGATTTCTACCCAGAATGCAGATGAGTTTTGATCTTTTACGAGTTTTGCAGCCTTATTGACTGAGTCCCCAGCCGAGAGAAGGAAACTAGACATTGAACAGGGCTGGAGGAATCCTTCCAAGGAATGTCTTGCTTCCCTCTCGGAAGAAGCCTCTTCTCTCGGACTTTAATTAAAGGTCTGCCCAGCCTTGCATGAATCTTCTGGAGCTTTCCCCAGTCTTGCCCTCACCCCGTAGGCCAAAGCTGGGGGCTCTTGTTTGGATGCAAGGCAGCAAGGGGGCGGGCGGTGCAGCAGTATCCATTTTACAGCCGGCCCTTGGCTTCCTGTCTGCTAATTGGAGGCAATGCTGTGGGAATGTGAATAGCAGGAGGCCCTGGAGGCCCAGCTGACAGGCTGAAAGGATTGCCCAGAAGAGGTCATGCCCTTCAAGGTAAAAAGGTGACCAGGTAAGGGGAGAACTTCAGACCCTGACCCAGTCTACATGACCATGTTCCCTGATCCAGGGCAAAGTGACTAGCACCCATCACTTGGCAGAATCATCTGAGATAGGCCCTCCCGCCCTTCGTTGACCAAGGGAGGGCCGAGGGACCTGGGGCGGGTTGCTGACTTTTCTCTGCCTCCCCTGAGCAGTCCCCACTCCTGCACATGCTGGCTGTCCCCGTGAAAGGGTTGTCTTTTCTTCAGGAAGATGGAAGCCACATGTGATGGGCCTCAGTAAGCCAGGCTGGGATTAATTAGGTCCTCAAGGGAGGAGTGGCATGCTGGCCAGTGGGAGCCCCACACAGTGTGCTCTGCGAGCTCAGGAGCTTCGAAGGGCGGTCCTTGTGTTTCAAGGGCCCTTTCGCTTTGAGCAGGACTGTGGGAAGTGAGAGATCACAGGTGAACTTGGCAGGGGGAAGCCATGTGTCCTTCAGGGTGACCCCCGTCTCCACAGACCAAGCAGCCAAGCTCACCTAAGCCAGCTGTTTGTCTGTTTGCAGGAGCCCCTGTGGGTGGAAGGGAAGACTCGGCATTGGGTTGATGGGGGAGTGCTCAGCTTCCAGCCCCCCACCCCCAGGTGTGTGGTGTTGGACTTCACCACAGGATGCAGGCACCTGGTTGGCCTCTTTCCAGCCTCCCACTCGGAGCACTGACTTTGTAGTCTACACACCTAAGAGGCCTCAGTTCCCCCAGCCATAGTAAGGTGACTGGCAGGGCCAAGGGGGAAGGGGGTGGTGATTAGCAGGAACTGTTTTCAGGAGCTGAAGACTTGATAACGAATTTCTTTCTGAAACTTGGAACTTGTTTCCAGATGGAACCTGTAGCACTCTCTGGATCTAACTGTTTATACTTTACCTAAGGATGCCAGGAAACTTGGAAACTTGGAAAGTTTTAACAGTGGTAACTCAGACAGCTTGGCAAATTAGCAAGTAGCTAAAGTGTATCATAATGTAGCATCTTTTTAAGAAACTAGCAGCAGGTTTGGAATTGGCCCCTAAAAGTCATTTTCCATCCTTCTGCCTCCTTGGGGTAGGACTGCATCTATCAGAGCCAAGAGACAAGTGGTGTCCTGAGTTTCCAAGTGCTCATCACTCCTTCTGGAGAGACAGCTGCAGAGCGTATCCTGTCCCTCCTTTGTACAGCGCGTTTCTCAGGAAGCTCTTCCTTCTGTTCTGGCGTCAGCCAGCGTAGGTTTCCCACGGTTGCCCTTGGAGACCTACGTGAGGTCCTCCCTCCTTGCCCCACAAGAGGTTGCTTTCACCAGGTAGTCACAGAGGTCACAGAACCCCACACGCTAGCCCCTGACTTCAGAAAAATAGAAGGGCATTTGCAGAAAGCCCTCTGGACCAACTGCCCCTTCTGCATACAAGGAGAGATCCTGTCTTAGAGCACTGGCGGTGATGACCTTTGGAGGGCCTGCCTACCTCAGATGGCAACCACAGTGGACAGTCCACAGGGAAGGGTGCTGGACAGGCCAAATGCCTCTTCATATCCCAAGATGGGATGGACCACCAAGGAGGCTCTTGGGACCCGAAGTTGATGAGGGAACTTTGTATCAAAGATTTCTGCTTCAGCACTCGGGAGAATGGAGGCTTTGCATCTGCTGCTTTTGTCATTGTCACATTTTTTTAATGCTCCTGTATCAATGGAGCATTTGCCCCCAGCCCCCTTACCCTAGTCTTGGGATACCATATGCAGGGTTTTCTGAAGCCACACAGAGAACCCAGAGCTGAGGTTTCCTCCGCCAGGCCTTCAGTCTCGGGTGTGAGGGAGGGAAAGCGATGGCCAGGACAGCAAGACAGAAGTGGTGGGAAGCACCTGCTCTGAGTGCCAGCCCCTGAGTTCAGAGGCCGCGTGCTCGTTCAGTGCTGGCACAGCAGGCTCGCTTACTGTGTTAGTCAGCTTCTCTTCACTGTGACCAAAACACCTGACAAGAACAACTTAGAGGAGGAAAAGTTTATTTTGGCTTATGGTCTCAGCTGTTTAGACCATAATGAGCCAACTCCTTGCTCTGGGCCCAAGGCGAGGCAGAGCATCATGGCTGGAGGGCATGGTGAAGGAGTACTGCTCCATTAATGGTGGCCAGGAAGCAGAAAGAGAAAGGGGAAGGCACTGCCGGGAGACTGAGCCCTTCTAGAATACACCCCCAGTGACCTGCTTCCTCCACTCCCAGCCTACACTTACTACTTAGTCCATCCAAACTAGCATGAACTAATTCAATTACAGCTCTCATCATTGCACCTCTGAACTCTCCTGCGTTAACACTGGACCTTTTGGGGGACACCTCATATCCAAACTATAACACCTATCCTTCCTGCAAAGCAGTACTGGGTCCACCAGCTCAGAATCCACAGCTGAAAGACCCTGCAAGTTCATGTTCCTCCCAGAGAGGTGCAATGGCTGTTGCCCTCTGAGATAGGATCCCAGTCTCCCAGTTTCCAAACACTGGAGCAGGACCCCAGATCCGGCAGCCAGGACCCTCATTCAGAAACTGTGCTCTCTCAGGGCATTCCCCTTGCACCCACAGAGACCCCTCCTGATGTGATCTCCTCCACCAAGACTCTTCTTGTCTTCCTCTCAGGCAGCAGTGATGTGCTGAGTGGTTCTCTGTCCTTCCTGTCTTCCTCCGAGGCCTCCAGCTCCTCCACACTCTGGCTCATCCACAGTCCTAGCCCATTTCCGGTCTCTGTTTGGCCAGCACAATCTTGGACCTCCCTTGCAAATTGCAAATCGGTCGGAACCTGTCTGACTGTTACTGAGAGGACAGGTCTCACACCCTCTCCCCTCCAGAGTGATCTTCCTCCTGGCTCCATGCAGCTGCGCACATCCTCCACACTGTCAGCTCTGATTTTTTTCTAGTCCTCCATCAAGGAGCCTGTGAAGCTTGCTTTGGGCCTGGTCTTTCACTCTTGCCTTTCAGGAACTACTTCCTTGAGGGCTAAATTTTGTCTTTTTCTCCTCTCCCTTAGCAGGGACACCACAGGCCCCGCACCAGCCCCACCTGTGTCTCCATCTCACCTTCAGCCTTGCCATGTAAATGGCCTGGGGCACGCCCTTTTCCCCAATGCTGCTGTTTGCGTATCCGGCCTTTCCCGTGCAGGAAGAGCAGTTGTCCATATTGGAGGACTACCAGCCTTTCCCCCTGCTTCAGAGAACAGGGCTTAGGAGGCCGTGTGCCAACAAGTTCCGACTTGATTTCATTCAGCTTGGCTTTCCATCTCTCCCTTTCTTAACCTCTTCCTGCCTTCTGCTTCAGTGCTGCAGATCAGCCTCTTCCCTCTCCTGACCGGGGTGGGGTAGCAGCCTTTCCGCCCTCTGTGCCCCTTTCCTTTTATGAGTGTAAATTTAAAGAACAAAGTACTGTTGAAAGTGCACACGTGGGGGCTGGAGCAGTGGCTGAACGGCTACAGCGCTTGCCTGGCATACGCGAGTGCAAACCCCAGCACCACATATGCAAGTCTTAGAGCAATGAAGGACACATGAAAAATTAAATAAAATTTATTCTCTCTTTCTCCCTCTCTCGTTAAAAAAAGAAAAGAAGTGCATACATGGGGCTGGAGGGGTGGCTCAGCAGTTATGACTCTTGCCTGGCATGCACAAGGACCCAAGTTCAAACTCCGGCACCACATACACAGTGAAGTCTCAGAGCAATGAAGACCACATGAAAAACTAAATAAAATTGATCCTCTCTCTCTTTCTCTGTCTCTCTCTCTCTCTCGTCACAAATTCCCTGTCATACCCATGGAGTGAAGCTCAAACATTCTCAACATCAAGAGGTCCCTTAATGTCTTCTCCACAGAATAGCCCTGTCCTGACTTCCACACATCTAGGTTTGTTGGTACCTGGTTTTGAATTTAACATAAATGGAATCACCCCCATTCCATTGTGCTCTTTGACAAAGCCTGGCTTCTTTTGATCCACATTAGGTTGGTGAGATTCCCCTGTGTTGAGGTAGTTCACGTTTCCATAGAGGATTCCACTGTGTGAAGATGCCTGGGTTTAATTATCTGTTCTAGTATTGATGGGCATGTGAGTTCTTTTTAGTCTAGCACCTTCATGAATATCCTGCCTGCTGTGCCATTCTCTTGCCTGTCTCTTGGTGTATAAACGCATTTCTGCTAGGTAGTAACCTAGGAGTTGAGGGATTGACAAGTGGACACAAGTTCCTAGCTTTGAGAGGTACTATCCAGAGTGCTTGTACCAACTTCCATGCCCATCAGCAGTGCAGGAGAGTTCTAGATGCTTCACATCCTTCCAAACACTTGGCATCATCAGTCTTTGTCTTCAACTTTTCTGGTAGGTGTGTAGTATTAATTCACATTTTCCTAAAGACTGATGAAGTTGAACGACTTTTCATAGCTTATTTGCCTTTTGGGTATCCTCTTGATGACAAACTGTTCACGTCAGTTGCCCGTTGGGTGTTCAGTGTTTTTCTCGATTTGTGGAAGTTCTTTGTGTATTCTGGATTGGAGTCTTTCCAGCTGCACATACTGTACTTATCCTCCTCTGTAGCGTGTCTTCCCACTCCACTAGTGGTGTCCTTTTGTTTGTTTGTTTATTTTTGAGTTACGGTCCTACCCTGTTGCCCAGGTTGGCCACTACTTCCTGGACTCAGGTGATCCTCCTGCCTCAGCCTCCTGAACAGCACATGCTACCATACCCAGTGAGGTGTCCTTTCGTTTTTAGTGTAGTCCAGGTGGTCAGTTTTTCTTTATGGTTGTTGTTTTTTACGCTTTTGGTGCCTTTTCAGGGGTTAGCAGTTGCTGGGAACACACCCACAGAGCTACCTCTTCCTGGTTGGTGAGTCGCATGCTAAGGATAATGAATTGGCCTGAAACCCAGACGCATTGTTTCTTAGCTCTAGATAAGACCACCTAATGTGTCATCTTGTTTTGGTCTCTTCGAAGTCATAGACATGTGGCCATCACATCCCTGCAGGTCATATTTCAGGGGAAAGCTCTGATTGGCCCAGACAGGGTCATGTGTCCCTGAGGGGGACAGCAATGCCAGGGGCTGGACTGTGGGGTCCTACAAGTGGCAGCTACTCCACAAGGAGTAGGGAGTGACAGCTCTCCAAAGGAAAGGGACTGCTCATACCGTGAGACGCTAGGCAGAAGGGGCCCCTCATGTGGCTGCCTTCCAGAGCACAGTTTTCTTTCTGCATTCTTTTTGGGGTAGGGGCTTCAAACCCAGGGCCTTGTGCATGCTAGGCAGTCACTTGACCACTGAGCCGTACCCCCACCTCCCCTGAGAACACTGCCTAAGAGCAACATGGAGGCCATCACTACCTGCTCCTGCTGTTGCCAGGATGAAATGATGTAACATAGGGGAAGTGCCTGGCAGAGAGGCTGGCACATGGTAACAATGGTAACAATGGTGACTTAGGTGGTAGCCACAGACGGGGCCTGGTGCCCCTCGCCACCTCAGCTGCTGGAAAGCAGGTGTTCTGGGGTTGACTCACTTTCGCTTATTTTTCTAGAGATGGGTGAGAGAGAGCTCTTGAGCCACTGAGTCTTCATTAAATGGAGACTTGAACCTTGTCCTCCTTCCTCTGTATCCCCTCCTCACTTACTGACCCTGCTATGGTGCTGGACGCCCAATCCTGGGTGGCACATGACAGAAAACCAATGATCAGCATTACATGAAAGAATAATAAAGGTGGTATGCAGGCAGGGGCAAGGTCGGCCCATTAAAAACTCCACAAGTCTGAGGCCCTCCCTGTCCTTAGGACTTGTTCTCCCTCTCCCCACTCCACAGCTGTCCCCGCCTCTTCTTCTGTCAGTGGCTTTCCTGGGCTTGATTCCTACGGGACCCACCCCGGTGGCCAGAGTTGACCTGGGCGGGGTTGTATGCCCACCCTCAGGTGCAGGAGATTGAGCCCTCACTTTCCCTATAGGAGGGCAGGGTTGGGTGAAGTGGTACGTGTGACCCAGCGACCACTCAGGAGCCAGAGCCAGCAGTCATGTGGTAGCGCACGCGAGGAATCCTATAGGCCCCCACTAGTCCCCTCCCATAAGCCTTCCTTCGGTGCTTGGCAGAACAGTCCTCCCCTGTCAGGTGTGGAATAAGGGGGATGCAGCCTACCACCTCCAGCAGGGCCCACTCCATGTCCCCTGTGCACCGAGACAGCAACCACAGGGCCATCACTGAAGAGGGACCTGGAGATTCTCAGACAGACAGTGGCAGAAGGGTCCTTAAGGATCAGCCTTAATATCTGGTCTTACACGCAAGAGGAAACAGGCTCTGTGAGTTCTCTGTGTCTGCCACATTTGCACAGAGGCACAGGTGGACCGACCTGGGCCCAATCTCCACTGTCCTGAGGTGGCATCTAGGTGCGGTGGGAGCATCTTGGGCAGGTGGAGCACTAGGGATCTTGTAGGAAGAAAGCTCACCTACCTGGGGAGCAGGGGTCCGTTCTGTGAGTGCTCTTGGAGGCCTGGGATTGGACAGCATCACACCAGCCTGAGCACACACACGGACTGCTAGCGCGAAGGTTGCAGAGCAATGGGATAGGCACAGGTGACAAGTAAGAAATGTGTGACCCAGCGTTGTGATTCCTGCCCCGAGGGAATGCCGTGTGGGGGTGGGGGCGCTCGGGTTCAGGCCTGGGGAAGGGGGTGCCCCGCAGCTTCAGTGGAGCCCGGAAGCTGTGACCTGGATCTGATTTTTTTTTCAAAGCATAAAAGCGCCCTAGTTTTCCCTCTCCTCGGGTTCTGCTGAAGCCACGCCAAGAACTGGCTCTTAAAGGCTGCCTGAAATGTGGTTTGGAGCCAAAAATCTATAGAGCTGGTGTATTTGTGACCTTGTCAAAAACACTTACTGAGGAGAAGCAAGGGTGGGATTTGTGGTGTTCATTGTGGTGGTTTTGGTTTTCTTATTTTTGGGTGTTTCGTTTTTTTTTAAGAAAACAAACATTTGGCTCCTGCACATTCCCATCCCTGCCCACTCCCTCCCCTGCCTGGCACACTCTCGCCCCTCCACCTGCCTCCACCCCACAACATTCGTGTCTTCCATTCGTCCATACCCTCCCCCACCTCCAGCCCTCACCATCCCCCATGCATCAGCAATGAAAATACCAAGTGGGTAAAAATAAGGAGCCCGGTGATAGCCCGATGGAAATTAGGCCACAGCTGTCAAGCAGGGCAGGCGCCCTCGCATCTGAGAATGGAACCGCCGGGAGCGAGAGCTTAACCCCCTCCCCTGTAAGGGCAGAGAAGTCTCCCCTGGCAGCCAGGACAGCCACTGCTGTTTCTCACTGAGCAGACCTGTCCTGTGTGTCTTGTCAGCATCAGGCCCAGTGGCCACACCACAGCGGGCAGAGCTAGGTCCTGCCCTCCGGGTTTAGTTGCCATCACATCGCAGTGGGAGCAGATGGAGTAGGGGTAGGGTGCCCAGTGCAATAGAGGGATCCAGAAAAACTTCTGGAAAGAGATGATATCTAAGCTGAGCCATGGAAGATCAGTAGGAACTAGCTGGGGTCGGGGAAGAGAACGTGTTTCTGACCCTGCAGGCCATCTGCTCTGGAGTGCAGAGGCTGGTTCCCAAGTCTATAGGACTTGTATGACTGGAGGTCAAGGAGCCCAGCAGTGAGCAGGACATCAGGTCCTGAGCTGCCTCTCAAACAGCCCTTGATGTCCAGCGAAGGGCACCCAAGTCCCCTCGAGAGGCTGCTGATGAGCAGCCGTGCTAAAACCTTAGGCGTGGCTGTGGTGTACAGCAGGACCCACCAGGAGAGGGGTGAAGGAAGTGGGGCAGGGGCATGAGACCTCACTCATTCACTGAGAGCTGCAGCCTTTCACCCCTACCCTGCCGTTAACCTCCTAAAACAGCAAAGCCTACTTAAAGAGCTGGCCCAAGCAGCTCACTTGACAAGGGAGCTTGCTACCACATCATTCTAGAAGGTTCCATGCTTCTGGAACAGGCAGTGTAAACAGATACTCTGAACTAAGTTTTAAACCTCCTTCCTCTATGCCCCAGACATCCCTGACCTGGACGCAGTAGCTCTTTAGGGGACACTGGCTTCAGTCAGTTCATTCCTAGGGCCTATAAATTCAGCCAGCTTTCCTTACCTGCTAATTTCTCCTGACAAGAGTTGTTCTTCCTACCACATGAGCTGAGCCCCTCCTTCCCTGATGGACAAAGGCCAACCATCCCCTTTCCTGAAGGAGACTCTGCCCACCTCTGTTGGAAGCGCCGGCTATAACAGTTGGCAGGGACCTGGAGTTCCTGTCCTTCCTGCCCGTGCAGCCTGAGTGACTGCCGCAGTCCAGCTCCTTCTGCTCCTGCCGGCCCCCCAGCAACATGGTAATTGCTTTCTCAGATCTTCAGCTGTGCACCCTGTCTGCAAGCATTTCCTGGTCTCCTGACCCTCTGCAGGAAAAGCTAGCCATGATCTTTCTCCTGGAGGGAGCTCTGACCGGGAGAAGTGACAGAATAGTGACTGGTCCTTCCAGTCTCATTCCTGCCAGTGGGGCCCAAGATATATGGCAACCTCCACTCTCCGCCCCCACTACCCACCACCCACCACGATCCCACCCGCCTGAGGCAAGCTTCCCTCAGTATGATGCTCCTGGCCTGGCATGACAGGCAAAAGAAAGGCTTGTAGAACAGCTGGCTCTTGGTGTCTGTCTCCAGGGCTGCCCAGAGATGAGGATCCGCAGTTACAGCTCTCGGAAGGTCGCAGCCTTCATTTCATTCATGTGCCTGAGCCTCTCCTCACATGTGCACAACCCCAGGGTCCTTCCCAGCTACCTGACAGTGTCCAGGTGAGAAACAGCAAGCATAGGCAAGCATGTCAGGAGAGGAGCGGCCTGGTAGCTCTGAGGGGCAGCACTGTCCTACCTACAGTAGTGTGACCTTGGAGGGGGACATCTCCTTGGGATATTGCCACCTGTGACCTCATCCTGTGATTGTTCCCACCTGCTGCCCATCCCTCCTGCTCACCTTGACTGGGCCTTGTCCTGCCCCTCAGAGAGAACCTCTATGCAGGTATCCCTGAGACCCTTTGTACTCAAAATTGGAAGAGTCCAGTTTCAGGAGGCAGAGGTAATATTCTAATGGTGCCCAGAAGGGCAGAGCTGTGGTCAGTGAGGCCCTCAGATCCCCACTGTGTGCAAGTGGCGGCCGCATCCACAGTAGTCAGGCCATATGCAAGACAGTGTTTCTGTTCCAAGTAAAGATGGGGCTTCGTCTCCATTGATAAGACTCTCCTCATCTGGCGGTTCTATTTCAGGAGAAGGCCTCCCCTATAGTAGGCACTCCTGCCTCCGAGTGGAGCCAGGCCTTTTTTTCCTACTCGTATTATGCTAATCACTCCTTGCAAACAGGCAGACTTTGTAGGAGGTTTGCCTGGTTCTAGATGAAACATACGCCTTTGAAGCAAAGCGCCACGGAAGCTAAAAATACCATTTCCCGGCTGTTGATCCTCTCATTTGTAAAATGCATGTTCCCATTGTTAAATCGCAGCAGCCCCTCAGGAGAGGAAAGCTCTGCCACTGCTTACCAGGCTCCAGTCTTGCCACCCTCCTGGGGTCCTCTCGAGTGGCACCACTTCCCCAAGCCCTGCCCTAGGACTCTGCCACTGATAGCTTCCACAAGGGAGTCCAGGACAATCTTAAACTTTCTTTTTTGAGGTTTAAAAATATTGAAACTACATAAAATTTAAAAATTGAAATAATACAGAAAGATATGGCATAAACTATGAAAAATCCTTTACCACCACTTCCTCCCCCAGGGAGCCTCGGTCATCACCTTCATGAATTTCCCTCAGAAAACTTTTTGTGCATTTGTAAACATAGGGCTTGGTTTGGTTTCTCCAGAGTGAATTCTGGTCTCAGGGTTGCTCTGCCGTCTGCCTTGGCTGCATCCCTCACCAGCGTAGAGTGGGGTGCATCTCCCTGGGGGTCCTGAACTCCCCTGAACCCTTCACTCCACTCTCTGGGCCAGAGCACAGTGGCTCAGGGGCAGTCTCTCCCCTCATGGTGGCCACCACATCTGGGGTGGAATCCTGAGACTGTTCCTCCAGGGTGACTTCCAAGGATATCCCACGCCTGGGGCCCTCGCTCACTCTCACACATCTAATCCCATGAAGATTTCCTGGGCTGGCCAGGAACATGTGGATGAAAAGCCTATTTCATGCATCTTAAAATTCCCTGAAAATGACTGATCACAAAAGGAATATTTCCATCTGCTGGCAGACAGTGGGGGAGGGTACAAGTAAGAATCCCTGAAGCTACAAGTACCTGAAGCAGTCCCCCCTGGGCCACCTTTGTCCTTCCATGTCTGTGGTGGCCAAATCCTGTCAGATCCTGTGCTTTTTACCAGTTTTCCAGGAGACTGCAGTGCAGCCGCGCTGAGAGCTGCTCTATTACCAGCAGTGGGTATTAGTGTTTAACTTCCCCTTCTGTTTTCTGCTGCTTATCTCGGTGCCCTTTAAGAAAACCACTGCAGTTCATAAAATTTCACAAAACCTCAGTCTAAAGATGTGAGGACCAGAAAGGCCTGATCATTCTAGCTCCTAATCAGGGGACTCTCATGGTCTGTGTGTGTCCGATGTAGCCAAGCAAGAAGGCAGGCATGGCATGTGCCAGATACAGCAACTGGCGAGCTGAGCTTCCTCCCCCAGGGAGGCTGATGCTGGGAGAGAAGCAGGACCAGTCATGAGGCTGCCAGAGGAAGCCACAGCCTGGATGTGGGTGCCAGGAAGAGTCCTGGACACACGCAGGTCTTGTCTGAGAGTTAGTCTTTCTCTTTGTATGTGAGTGGAGGAATCGGGGCTGTACACAGCAGGCAGAAACCAGCAGGGAAGCCAAGGGTGAAATGCCAGGCAGAAACCAGGACACACGATTCAGGGAGGTAAGGATGAGAGGGCAGGCATCTGGGGTCTCCCACCAGAGCCCAAGGGCTGAGCCCAAGCTCTGTAGCTGCACAGCCTCTAAAACTGCTGGTAAAATCCCATTTCCACCCAGGGTGACACTGTCAGCACCTGGGGCTGTCAGCCTGGTGAGGAGTTTGTGACAGCAGTTCCCAGTCCTGCTTCAGAAGCTTGAGAGGAGCACAGCCAGACAGCGCCATACACCTGTAATCCTAGGGCCTCGGGAGGCTGAGGCAGGAGGATCAACCTCGGCAACTTAGCAAGGCCCTAAGGACTTAAAAATAAAACATAAAAAAGGGCTGGGGATATTGCTCAGTGGTTAAGCACCCCTGGGTTCAATCCCTAGTACCAAAAAAAAGAAAGAAAGAAAGAACATACAGCACCCACATCCAGAGGTGGGGCCTATATGCAGTCCTCGTGTCTCTCAGAGACCTTAGGTGACTCCAACATATAGGCAGTTTCAGGATCCTTGAACCAGGGAGTGTCCCTGGCTTGAACGGCCCTCCTGATCCGCAAGGGTAGGTGAACACACTGATGGACTGAAGGTGTGGCTCTCCACTGAGAGGTACCATCAGAGTCAAAATGGCAGCCCTTGGTTGGAAGTCCCTCCAAGTACATTATTAGGTCCTCTGGAGGAAGACCCATGGGAATGTGAGCTCTCAGTGGATTCCTGTGATCACCCAGGACCCACAGCCACGAGGACAGGATTGACTCATTCTGTAAGTGCAGGGGGAAATGGGTGCCTTGACAAGGCCTCCATGCTGACCCCAGTGGGAGGGGTGCTGCCTGTCGGTGTTTGTCCTACGAACAGCAGCAGGGACGATCCCTTGGCCTGGAAGAAAGGGACCAGAATGGGAATAACCAGGTGAAGCAAAGGAAAATATGAACAGAACAGCGTGGTGACAAAACTGTTGGGATTGAGGAGATCCAGCATTCAAGAGTACAACAGAGCAGCTCCTCAGGACTCCCTGACCCCTGGACAGTATGGTTCCTCACCTGCCTCATGTCCCAGAAGGCCACCCCTAGTTCAGAGAGGGAAGTGGCAGAGTTACAGGGGTCCCTCTCCCCTCCTGTCCCAAGACAGACTAACTGAGGAGCCATGGTGAGGTCACATGCCAGGGGGTGAAGGGGGTCATCTTCAGGTCATCCCTGAACCTTCAAGCTGCCCCTGCTTGGGTAGGAGGAGGGACTGAACCTGGGTGGGGGGTCTGTATCCTTCTGCAGGTAGCTCACCATCTGGGACTTCTGGCCTGATAGGAACGCAAATTCTAGGTCAGGGACTCAAGCTCTGATCCTAGTGTAGCCCTAACTGTGGTCTCAGACCAGTTCTAGACTTCAGTTTCTTCCTCTGACCCATGAGGTGTGGAGCACATGAGCCTGGCTGGAAGGTGCCAGGGGCTCGGATGGTGGGCAGGTCTGGGGCCAGGAAGCAGCATGCCAGGCTGTGCTGGCCTCTCGCAGGAGGGGCCGCCCCCATACATCCTCAGGAGGAAATCCTGCTTAGGAAGGCTGGATCCCAGAGGGCTTCAGAGGGAGAGAGCGATTACATCAATGGCTCTCTGATGGTCACCAAGGAGACTCCAGGGCAGTTGGGGCTCAGGGGTGCTGTTTCCCTGGCAGCGTCAGCCCTGGATTCACAGCAACAGCTTTAACTGTGCCTCTCTGGGCACCAGGAATCATAATATTAAAATCCCCCCTGCCCTGGACTTCAGGAGGCAGCTGGCCTGGGACCCACACTCAGGAACTGCCATCCTAACGGAGGTTTCTGGGAACCTGCTGTTGGAGGGGTTTTTTGTTTTTGGTGCTGCCAGTTGACCCCAGGGCCCAGTGCGTGCTCAGAAGCGCTATACCCGTGAGCTACATCCCAGTCCCTCTGGGAACCTACCACTGAAGTGCTGCCCATTGACTCCTCCCCCAGGTCTGAAGTCAGGTCATGGCTGTGAGGTATGGATGCATTTTCCAGGCCCCGCTTCCCTCTCATCCCCTGGAGACAAGCCATCACTCCAGCAGGACAGAACTAAGTATGAAGCAAAAGCCAGCACTGTGGTCAGTGCCTGCCACGCACAGATGTGGCCCCAGGGTGGAGGGTGGGGTAGAAGGAGCTGGTTTGCTGCCTGGGAGCCCTAGAGAGCTTCTGGAAGAACAGGCTCTGGTAGATCAGAAGGTCCCAGTAGAGCTGGGATGTAGCTCAGTGGTAGAGCTATTGCCTAGGATTCATGAGGTCCTGAATTAGATCCCTAGAACTAAAGAAATTAAAATTTAAAAAATCCCAGTGATATCTGTAGCAAAGGTGCCCCCAGTGGGCCCAGAGCCTTGAACTGGGTGTGTGGTGAAGTGCCAGGACAGAGACCTGACATGGCCTGGACAGGGCCCCTGATCTGTCCTTCCATCGCATCCTGTCCCCATTAGGGCAGGGGCTGCAATAACACCATTTCCTAATATAGAGAACCTGCCCCACATCTGTCTGTCATTTGTGGCCCTATTAGGAAGGAAGTGGTGATTCCAGCAAAGGAAATCCCTGGGCGGTAGAAGGCAGGAGCCATCCTATCCCAGGGCTTGGCTGTCTCAGCACTTCTTGAAGCTGATTGTCATGGAGACAACAGGATTTCCTTTAGTGACCCATCCCTTTGTTTTCATTTGTCCTGAGGGTTTGAAATATGTAACTTAAGCACTCAAGGCCATACCAAGGGTTTTCAGCTGAGGAGGTGATGGCTACTGCCCACTGTCTGCTCCCTACAAAGTCTCTTCCTCCAGCACCAAGACCATACCTGGGCAGAGCCCCCGAGTCTTGGGCTTGCCCAGCTTCAGCACTTCCAGCTCAGGGGTTATGCCTCTGACTCCAGGCCCAACCATTGGACCTGCACACTGGGTATTTCCATGCAGAGTCGAACAAGGCCACACTCATTGAGTCCGACACCTGCCGAGTCCCCTCTGAGGGCCTCCTGGCTGCTTCTGAAGCCCAGCAACCAAAATCTCACAGAATCCCCATTATCATTTTTTAAATTCACCTGACTGCATGGGCCCTTCACGAACAGCTCAACGTGTAATCCAGGTTCCATGACCAAGGTAACCAGTCCACCTGTCCCTCCCTCCCTGGCCAGTAATTTTCTGTTCCATAAGTACATGTCTCCCTACCCCATGGGACCAGCCCCTGTAGAAGGTTGTGGCCTAAGCCAAGGATAAGCTGGGGCTCAAGGAGGGTGAGAGGCGATTGCAGCTTTCAGAAGGGGATGGTGAGTACCAGCTGCCAGGGAGGCAGGAGAGGGCGAGGGCTGTCCTGAGAAGGAGGTTACTGGAGGCCTGTGGACAGGCGGCAGGGAACCTGGCCAGTGATAAGAGCGCATAGGTCCCTGGGCCAGAGAGAAGATGATTTCTGCCCTGGGGTGAGGGTGCAGCCCTTCCTGTGGGAGGAAGGGCTGCCAGCTGTCCCCCTGGGCAGTGGAGGAGGCAGAAGTTACCTTTCCTCCCCATTCTCAGCTCAGCCCCAAGAACAAACCCCAAACCTGGACTGAGGCCCAGCTGCCTCAGTGAGGCCATCTGGTTTTCTGCAGCCGTTCCCGACCTGATGAGACCTTCTATGGAAGTCTATAGATGAGCCCACCCAGGTATCTGTGACACCACCAGCCTGGCAGTAGCTCCTCTTGAATAGAGGGACAGATAGCCAAATGGACCAAAGGCCCCTTTCTTCCTCGCCTTTTCCTATCATCCTTCTCCTTTCCACCAGTTCCCAGCAAGACCCAGAAAAACAAGCCCTCGTGTCTCTTCTTCCTCCCCCTCCTCCCACCCTGCCCTGAGAAACTTTTAAGTGTATCAGACACATCGACTGCATTAAACACGATGAATTTTTAAGGCATGAGTTGGCAGGGTTACCATGGCTGCCTTTGCCCTAAGGGGCACACTGCCGACGATTGATTGAAATAAATAAAACAGATTTACAATTTTCATACTTGGGAAGCAGAGAGTTGGAAGGGAGTGAGGGGGAGGAGCAGGATACAGTGAAGCTCTGGAGCTTTCTGAACCTCACATGGGAGGCCTCTACTTCCTCTCCCACCCTAGGGCTCTGCTGACCCGAAAGCTGCTTTCTCTTTAAATTCCTGAAGGAGCCCAGCTGTTGGGATGGACACAGCGCAGCAGGCCTCTCTGCTGGGGAGGGCTCTGGGCTTCTGCATTCTCTCGCCTTGATGTAGGTCACACCCTGGGATTATTGGTTGGGAGACTCCCTGCATCTCCTACAAAAACACCCATGCCCCCTTGGCCATGGGCCACTGGTAGGGCCATGGACATCAACTGGTAGCCAGTATAGGAGGGAAATGAGCCCTCCGTTAGTGGGACTAACTGGGGATAGATGTGAAGAAAAGAGACCTAAGCCAGAGGGAAACGGGAAAGAGACTAAGCCAGGAAGCCTGGGTAGAGAGGAGACGGAATGACTCCAGCCCTATCCTCAGGAAGGGTGGCCACCTGGCACCTGATGCTTATTGCTCTCCTACCCATTTGCCCAGCCTAGGTATATGCTAGAGCCACTGACCCCATCCAGGCTGGCGGTACCCACCATGGGAGCACAGCCTTTAGCCACCAAAGAGCTGGATCCTCCTGAGCAGAAGACAGAGGTACACAGTGGATCTGAAACCTGGGAGCAGAGAGGCAGACATGAAGAACTAGCTGGGGCAGCGTTTGGGGCAGTTCAAGGAGGCAGCCAGTAGACCTTCATATCAGGTGAAGCCAGGTGTATGGCCCTCCTGACAGGAGGCTCCCAGTGCAGTCATCCAGACCCCTGCTTCTCATTTGCCACCCACAAGGGACACTTTAGAAGGACTGGTTCCACTGTTTGCCCTGGGAATGGTGGGACGGAGTCAGGGGAGAATTAAAGAGGTGGGACTGGCCCATCCTGCCTGGGACTTGCCAGCTGAGGCGTAGTTTTCTCTTTGTCGTTGGCCAGTTGGTGCTGAGAGACAGGCAGGGCTGGAGCAGAAGTGGATGGTGTTAAGAGCAACTGGGAAGACTGCAGGTGGGCACTCCCAGCTCAGCACTGCCACCGCCATGCAGGAGGCCTGGAGCCGAGTCTCTCCCCGCACAGGCCAACTGTTCTGTGCTCTGCTAGGGGCCATGGTGGTGTGGTGACATTGTTTGGGACAGTGGAGAATGTCCATGGCTCCCAGGGAAAGATGAGTCCTCGCCTCCATGTCCCCTTAAACTTACCCTGAGACCCTCTGGTGCCCTTCCACACCCCTGCTCTGTAATAGCCTGGGTTGCTTTGCCAGAGGAGTGGGCTGTGCCCAGCACCCTGCAGGCCAGCACTGTCCGGCCAGCTGGCATCCAGGCATTCCTGAGCTTAAGCCTCTCCCTCCCATGCTTAACACTCACCCCCAGCATCCCTGCCATGGGTCAGAGGCCTCATCTGCTTCTGCCTTTTGTCATTCCCTTTAAAACGCCAGGCCCAAGGAAGGAGGGAGTATGGGAAGGGAGGGCTGCCTGCCAGCCAGCCACCCTCTAGTCCTTGCTCAGTGTTGTAGCCATCACAGGGTAGGCAGAGATAGTGGGTATTGCTGTGTCTTTATTGGGGACAGAGCCAGAGGAGTCCCAGCTGGGAGAGGGCATGAGTGCCGTGAGCAAATGGCCAAGGGACCTGGGAACAATCTGCTGACAGTGTGGATGGGGGAGGTCATTTTTGGCCTTGGCAACTTTGCTGGTTCTGTTCTCAGAGGGAGCAGGGTAGTAGGGTCATGGGAAGAAGTCTTCCCTGAATCCTCATGGTAGTCAAGATTCCCTAAGCAAAGCCCAGCAGAATTCTTACTCCTCAAGGATACTTTGAACTTGGGCCTCTGCCCTCCAGGGTCTTCACTGCAGTGTGGGGCCCCTGCTCCTACAGACAGGTCCCGTGAAGGAGGCCATTCCCAGCGTCTCCCGCTGTGGGCTCTAGCTGTCCCCAGCCCCTACACCTCCATGCCTGGCCTGGCCCCACCCTTTCCTGGCCCCCAGGGTGGTTCCATCCTGAAAGGAACTGCCCACCCTCCTCCCCACCACAATATCGGCTTCCTCATGCTCCACCCAACCGCAGCCTCAGGAGCCGGCCAGGGAGAAGCCTTCGGCTACAGAAGCAGCCCCTTCCCCCTTGCAGAGCAGCATCCATGCAGTGGCTTCTGCTCTCTGCATAGCCCGGGAGGTTAAAGGTTAAAGGCACCAGGAGGTCTGATCCTCCAAACCAAGCTTTGGCTTTGCCTGAGCTGGCCCTAATGGTTCCCACACCTGGGACAACAGAGAAGACCACCAGGCTCCCATCAGCCTGGCGGGTGGGACAAGGCCCTCTGGGCTCTTGCTGATTAGGAGCCATTGAAAGGCAGAGCTCCCCTCCGTCCCCCCCCCCCCCAAGGCCGAAGGGTGCTTGGCAGGGGGTTGGGAAAGCAACTACTGCTGTGGGCCACCAAGGCCAGCAGCAGTCCACACCTGGAGCTTGGTGCATGATGATGCTTGACCAGTGTTGGTGGTTGAAAAGACAGTGACAGAAGGATCACAGCAACCTGGCAGGGGGTGGTGCAGACGCTGCCCCAGAATCCTGCTCCTGATCCCAGGAAGGGCCCAGGCCTTGGCCTTCAGAGGCTGCCGCGAAGAAGGTAATTTCTATGGGCAAGGCAGTATTGTCTCAGCTGGTAAGGGAAAGTGACAGCACCTCTCAGATCCCAGAGGGTTCAGAGTGGCAGGTTGCTCCCTTGAGGGGTCCTGGTATGTGGCAGAGGATCCAAAGCAAAGCTGTTCCTGCCCCCAGCTTGAAACCAGGCCTGGAAGGGACAGGCAGAGCCATGACCGTGGGAGCTTCAGGTTGTGTGTATGAAGGACACGGACCCAGCGGTGGATCCCCAGCTGGAACCAGTAGCTCCACTGCTGAGTGGGGAGCCCTTCCCAGTGGTGGTGCATCTCCCGGCCCCTCACCCCGCCATTTTCTCCTATTCCCCAGGTCACAACACATACACATGTGTACCCCTGCCCACCTCCAGATGGCGCAAGAGGTGGCCTGTGTCCTCCTGGACCCCATTCGGGTTCCCTCCCAGCCCTCTCTCTGCCTTATCCCCAAGCACTTTCAGGCCGTTGTCTCGTGATGAATAGCACTTTAATGTGGGTATGAAAACTATGGGCAAATGTCTGATACTTGCAAGCTGTGTTCCATTATTGACGCTATGCTTGAGAGCCAGGCAGGCTGCTCATGCCGGGCTGGCGCTCAGCAGAGAAATGATGACGCAGCAGCCCTGCGAGGCAGCCATCTGCCAGGCCTCCACCCGGCAGGGATGGGCACCAAGAGACAGAGTGGTGGGGAGGAACTTGAGCTCTAGATGTTGACTCCTCCAGCTCTGAACCCTCTCTTCCCCCTCCCCTGCTCAGCCATGGGACTGGTGGTGTGGGTCCTTTCTGAACATCAGACTCTTTTAGGAAGGTGATAATCTAATAACCTGCCCAGGTTGTGTGAGGACTCAGCAAGAAGCCACAGGAAGGGCTCAGAGCCCGGTGCCAAGCACATGGAACCCAAGGCTGCCTAGGCAGATCCTGTCATAGATTTGTGGTTGCAATAAAAAGTGGACCCTCCCTCCTCCTTCCCCACCTTCTTGACTCCAGAGGAGATGTCATGACATGGAGACTTCAGAGCTCTCCAAGGCAGGGCCTAGCTGAAGTATCCAGATAGTGCCTTATACCTTGTGACCCCTCAAGACAGGGCTGAGCTGCTGTTCCTGCCCATCACTGCCTGAGAGGATCCAAGGAGATTCATATGGTGCCTGGCATCTGTTAAGGGGTACCCTGACTTAGATAAAACTGTCACTATTATTCCTTCTCCTTGAGTCTTTGTGACCTGCTTCCTGGTTGGTGATGTCCATCTGCCCAAACCAAGAGTGACCTTGGTCCCCCACCTCTGCGGTCTTCCCCTCACCATGGTCACAGGACTGGAGCTGCCAGGAGTGGAGCCCTGGGAGCCACTGCCCCACAGGAGCCCCTCTAGGTTCTGCCCAGCACCCTCCTGGGCAGCAGATGTCCAGAGCACAACAGTGGCAGGTCTAAGGCAGGCTGTGGCGGGGGCTCCCCAGGCTGTGATTTCTGGGCCCCTGTGCCCTGCTCTCCATCCCCTTTGCAGTCTTTCTTCAGGGGGACTCTCCTGGTGAGGAAGTACCATGATTTGAATATGGATAGTGTACCCTGAAGTCCACATGTTAAAGACTTGGTCCCCAGGGTGGTGCCATTAGGAAGTACTGTGAGTCTTTAGGAGGTAGGCCTCACAGGAGCTTCTTAAGTCACTGAGGGTGTGCCTTGGAGGGTGTTGTGGGACTCCTGTCCTCAATGCCTCTGCTTCCTGCCTTCTGATGTAAGTGGTTTGACCCACCACATGCTCCCACCATGATGTGCAGCCTCACCAGAGGCCTCAAGACTCAGGCCCAATGGGAGTAAGGGTACAAGCATGACATCAAGGCAGTGTGAGCATAAAGAATGTGCTGGAAGGGAGGCTAGGAATATCCATGAAGACTTTGAGCAAGGTCCCTTCGTGCAGTGACACCCAGCAGTGATGAGGTGTCAGCTCTCCTGTTTCCAGGCACACAAGGGTCGCAGGCAAGGCCCTGCCTTTGCAGCTCACCTAGTGAGAGACAGGAACCTGGCAAACAAGTCCACCAGCAGGATGTAGTGACAGATGCTCTGAAGGAAATAGGTCCTGCTCTTAGAAGGGCTGGAGGGAGGAGAGGGTACATCAAACTGGAGCCTCACCAGGAGCCAAAAGAGCCTCTGGGCACAACTGGCAAGATGAGGCTCAGAACAGAAGAAATGCCTGAGAGGACATGGCATCCCCAGTGAGGGTAGTTGTGAAGTCGTGTTGGCCATGGCAGGAGCTGTGCTCTGTATTAGACCCAGTAGGGAGCCAGAGGAGACTCGAGCAAGGGAGGCCCTGCTCCTTTCAAGATTGCCCCAGTTGGTCAGGGGAGGGGAGAGACAGGCAGGGAGACAGATGAGGAAACACCTTGAGACTGATGCAGCAGGTGATGGCTGGCAATTGCCCTGGGGCAGTGGTAGCTAAGATGGGTGAAGGAGACAGGGACAGGAGGCCCTGGGGCTGCCACTGGGCCAGATGGTGGGGCTGGGTGATTGAGGAGGACTCCTTGGCTTGGGCTTGAGCAGCAGAGTGGGCAGTGACACCATTACTAGATGGGAAGTGATCTGCAGGGACCCCAAGAATGGATTTGTGCTCCTGCAAAGTTTGAAGTGCCCGGTCGATGGTGAAGCAGGGCTCTCCGCTGGGCAAGTGCTGCCCCATCCAGAACTCCGCAGCCTGGGGGCATGGGAGCCCCTGCTCTCCAGGCAGCTTTGAACATATCCAGAGAACCTGTCAAGACCACCAGGAGACAGACCAGGGAAGGGCAGAGGGACACCCACACCCCAGCCTCAGGAAGGGGCACTGTCAGTAATGTTAGAGGAAGACCAGGAGAGGGTAGTGTCACCAGCAGCAAGAGAAGAGTGTTTCCAGAAAACACCACCCCAATCTGTAACACATTAGTGTTCCCCAGGTTTTCTGGGACCCCAGGAGACCTTGACACCCACCTCTCCTCACCAATCTCTCATCCCTCTCACCCTCCGCAACTCGTCCTCAAATGAGAGCCTACCCCTACCCTGCAGGTCCCAGCTGGGCGGCCTGAGGTTCCTGGAGAGCGCTGCCTGGCAGCCACTCAGCTGCTAGCCTCTGTCATGGAGACGGCAGCAGCTGCAGGCAATGGGCACTTGTGACCATTTGTCAAACATTCCCCTTGCACCCCAGCCTGCCCTTCTGGAGCATTTCTGTCCCACAGCCTTGGAGACAGGACTCATCTCGGGATGGGAGCACAGGATGGGGACAGGAAGTACTATCTGCATTGTGAAGAAAAAGGCTGGCTGTCATCTCCACTGTAGGGGCTCTGGCCCCCATGTGCCCTGTGGCATTTCTGCCCCACTTTACAGACAAGTGTCACCCACTTCAGAGTTGACGACATCGCAGTGTCAAGACGTCTAGGTCACACAGCTGACGGTTGGGGCCACTCGGTTCCAAAGCCTGTGCCCATGCCCTAGTGCAAGGAGGGCCACCCTGGCCAGTATGGGAGTCAGAGATGGAATGGCCCTTGTTCATGTGTCCACTCCCCCACGGCCCCCTCTGCCTCAGCCTGGGTTGGGTTTCCCTTGTGGTCTCCTGCCCAAGCTGCTCCCAGCTGGGCTAGGCTGGAGACGGCCTGCCCGCTGTTTGCACTTCGTGGTTTGGCCTCTCCATTACCAAATGCTCTGGGATTTTTCTGGGTCTGGGGGTGGGACCGAATCTTCTCCAGCCTGGTGGCAAAGCCATGTTGCCTCAAAGTGTGGCTCATGTCGCTCAGCACACAAGACATTGAGGCATCAGCCCCTTGTCTGGTGTGTGGTATTGCTTCCCTGGGGCAGTGAGGAGGACTCAGGCTATGACAGCCCTCACCAACAGGAAGCCCCATGCCACCCACCCACCCTCTAACCAGCCCTTTCCCACTCCCGCATGACCCCCCGAGCTGGGAAACTATTGCCTAGGTGACCTTGGGATGCTAGAGTACAGGGCCCAATGAACAAGTCAGCGGTCTTCCCCTGATTCTGTCCCAAGACTCCCTTGTCACTATTGACACCTGCTTGCCTCAAGGACCCAGGAAAACCTGCTTTCCTCCTTTCCCTGGGTTCTTTTATAACATGGAGCCTGTTTCCCACAAAGCCCAGTCCTTACCCCCAGGACTCAGAGGAGAAGCATGTCCACAGACACCAGCGCAGACAGGTGCTGGCCCCACCTAATCCTGCAGGCTTAGCCAAGCCAGTTCACTTCCCTGTGCCAGTTTCTCCATCTGTACCCTGAAGCTAACGCTCAGGGCTGTCATAGAGTCCATTCAGCCCACGGGTGCCTGTCAAGTCCCTGCATCCTACAGTGTCCCTCAAGCGGGGGGGGGGGGGGGGTGCGGTGTGAGCAGCACAGCCCCTGACCTCAGGGCCTTTCATGAGGGGACGGTTACATAACAACCCATGTGTAAAGAATTTCTCAGATGAGGATGAGATCTGTCTAGAGAGAAAGGGGGGCTGAGTGTGTAGCTCCGTCGTAGAGCACTTGCCTAGCATGGGTGCTGGGCGGGCTCAGTCCCCAGCACTGCAAAAAAAAGAAGCTAGGCATGGTAGTACACGCCTGTAGTTCCAGCAGCTCGGGAGGCTGAAGCAGGAGGATCACAAGTTCAAAGCCAGCCTGGGCAACTTAGCAAGACCCTGTCTCAAAATAGAATTTTAAAAGGTCTGGATGTGGCTGAGTGGTAGTAGCAGCCCTCGGAGGAGCCTCCACAAGTCGAGGTTCAGAGGTGTCCAGGACGATCTGAGCATAACCACCCCTCTGCCTACTCTCCAGGCAGCTGTGTCTCCTGCTGAATGCAGAGAACATTTTCCACTCAATGGCGGACATCCTGCTCCGGGAGGAGGACCTCACGTTCGCCTCCACCATGGTCCACACGCTCAACACCATCCTGCTCACCTCCACCGAGCTCTTCCAGCTGAGAAACCAGCTCAAGGACCTGAAGACCCTGGTACTGCCTGCGCGTGTGCTCTGGCCCCGGGGTTAGACCAGCTGACCCCAGGAAGAAACGGGGACGATGCCAAGATCCTCCCTGGGCTAGGGTAGAGCTTGGAGGGTAAATGGCCACATGTAAGCACCAACCACAGAGTGAGTCACCGCTCCCAAGGTTTCTGCCCACGGAAGGCTCATGCCCTGTGCAAGGTCCGTGTGCCCTCCCTGACCCACCAACAGCCCTGACTCCCACCCCACCCAGCACCACCCTCTCACAATAGGCCATGCTGGCACAGCCACCCTCTTAGGGTAAGGCCTCTGGAGCACAGAGCTGCTATGGAACCAGGGCTTAATTATCCCCCTTGCCCTGGCCCCTCTCCCAAAGCTGGACACATCTGTCTCATACAGGACCTGTCAAGGGTATCATGTTGCTGCCTGTCCAGGACTTGGGTATCCTGGACACAGGAGACACAGGCGTCAGGCCCCTTAGCCTGGCAGGGGAGAGAGCAAGCTGCACAGGCCACCAGGGGCTCCAGGGATTTAGTCTCCAATCTGGACTTTGGTCACCCTCCCTCTCCACCTACTGCTCAGCTTAGTCCCTGCAGATCCTGCCTTTACCCCTCTCCCCACAAGGACATCCAAGCCCCTGTCAGGGGCCAAAGAGCTCAGGATGATCCAGGCCACAGCCCTGCCTTCCTCCTGTGGGTTCCTTCCAGACATTTGCAGAAGCCTTAAGAATTTCCTAAGGGGCAGGGACTCCCCCAAGTGTGGGCTGTTGGGCTGGTGTCCAAGCACAGCCGAGTGTACCAGGTGGGCTGCCAGAGGGGACAACATGGCATTGGTGACAGAGGAAGACCTAGCCAGGATCTCCTGGCTTCAGGGGAAGCGTCCTCCCTGTGCACACCCCCCACCCTTCCATCATCACAGGCTCTGGACCACAGAGTTCTGGGAAGGACAATGACTGTTATTTTGACAGGGGCAGAAGCACCAGCACAAAGGGCACTCCCTCCCGACCAGGCCCTCATGCCACCACGTGGCTCCGTGGGGCCGGGAGGTAATGACAGGGTCTGAGGAGGAGCTGTCAGCATTTCCTTTGTGACAGTTTGTTCCCAGCTGGGCTGCCAAACAGCCAGGGTGCTGAGTTGGCACCCTGGCTGTTCCCAAGGGCCCCCAGTTCTCAGGCCCCTCCAGGTCTCTCCGTGTGAGAGGTCCCAGGTGGACCTGAGTGGAGGGCAGAGCCTCCTAACTGCTGCAGCTCTCTCCCCAGGAGAGCCAGAACCTCTTCTGCTGCCTGTACCGCTCCTGGTGCCACAACCCAGTCACCACCGTGTCCCTCTGCTTCCTTACCCAGAACTACCGGCACGCCTATGATCTCATCCAGAAGTTGTATCCTTTCTGTCACTGCTGTTCTGTAACCCCACTGAGACAAGAGGGGGCACCATGGTCCTGCCTCGCCCCTACTCAGGCTCCAGGGCCTATCCCATCTCAGCCACCCACCAGGGGTGACAGCAGAGAATGCTATTGGCAGCAAAGGTGCTCTCAGAGCCTGCAGGAGGAGAGGTGGGCTAAAGGCGCTGCAGGTGGGACCAGGCCCTGGGGATGAAGCAGGTGCCCTTTGCATCACAGCTTCCACCATTTTTGTGCCAGGCTGAGATGAAGGTGGGAAAAGCCGGGGAGTGAGATCTCGTCAGGCTCTTGCAGGGCAGCATAAGTGGCATCTGCGTGTCGAACTCAGGCATGGGACCTTCCCCGGGCATGGTCAGCTCTGCAGATGATGCAGTGAAGAGGAGCAGGCAGCTTGGAAGCCTCAGGAAGAGGGGGTGCCCATATACACCTCAGCACCTGCCTCACTGAAAGGCCTCCGTGGCCAGATTTTCTTTAATGCAGAAAAGCAGACTAGCCTCGCCTAGGAGCCCGGGATGTGACCCTGCATCAGAGCGTTTTTTAGGAGGCAAAAGTGGCCACCTTCAGAGTGGGCCAGGAGCTAGGAGGAAGGAGCTATGCTGTGCCTCCATGGAAGTCAGGGCATCTGCTTCCCTTCACAACCTCAACTTGGTCCTTTTGGACACTTGTGTGACCGAGAGACAGGGAAGCCACTGTCCAGCTCCACTGCCTGCTGCAGGCCTGACATTGGCCGTTGGCTGGCTGTCCTCTCACACCACAATGGGCCTTTCCTGCCGGACTGCAGGGACATGGGGAGGGCACAGAGGAGAGAGCCAGTTGAGGGGAACCTGAGCCCCTACCCAGGAGGGACAGCTGTGCTGTGGTACATTTATAGGGACAGAAAGGCAAAGAGAATAGATGTGTGTCCTTTGTATGCTAAATCCTGGCTAGCAAGAGCCAGGGGCTTTGCTCAGAAAGCCACGGCCAAGTGGGAAGGATGTGTGCAGCTCTAAGCTGAGGCTCCGGCCCTTGGGGTCCAGCCACTGCCACCTCCTGGGAAGGTGCAGCCAGCCTGGCCAACAGAGAGACTTTTCCTTGACTGTCTACCAGTGGGGACCTGGAGGTCACGGTGGACTTCCTCACAGAGGTGGACAAACTGGTGCAGCTGATCGAGTGCCCCATCTTCACGTGTAAGAGTCCTCAGTCTAGACCGCTTTCTTTAGCTCCTCACAGGCCCAACCCTAGGCCTTCAGCTGGCTGAAGTGTGGTGGGGTCGAGCCAAGCCCAGAGCAGGCTCCTGGCTTAGGCTGGCAGGGGGGAGGGGGGAGTCATCCCAGGGATGCTTCTGGAATGTCAAGAATGTAAGGCTGGGGATGACCCGGCTAATGAAAGGCCAGCTGGAGCGGGACTGGGGCACATGGAATTAGAATTTGGTCCTCCCTGTCCTCAAAGTAGGTCTCATAGACACAAACCCACCTGAAGGTTAATATCAGGCCCTCTGCAGCAACTGCCTCTCTGCAGTTGTGGGGTACCCAGGGCACCCCCACCAGTATTCCTATTTGCCCAGGAGCCATGCCCTCCTCTCTTCTTTTTTTTTTTAAGTATTTTCATTTTATTAAACTGAGTATTCTTTTTTTTTTTTTTTAAGAGAGGACAGTGTGAGAGAGAGACAGAGAGAATCAATTTTTATTGAGTTTTTCACATGGCTTTCATTGCTCTGACACTTAGTTGTGTATGTGGGTTGCTGGGGTTTGAACCCTTGACTTGCATATGCCAGGCAAGCGCCGTAACCACCGAACCACCACTCCAGTCCCCCATGCCCTCCTCTCTGAAAGATGTGCCAGGAGCCAATGGGCAGGACCTGCCTGACGAGTAACACCCAGGCTAGATGTGCAAAAGTGGCAGCTGGTGGGGGGAGCACAGCTCTTGGGACCTCAACACATGCATTGCCTGCTTCCAGAAGCAGGCCACACTCCAAGTGACACACATGTTTAGTGTGGTAGAGAAGCCGAGGGCAGCCCTGCCAGCAGCCACCTTCTCTAAAAGGCTGGCTGCCTACGTCTCCAGTTCTCAGGCAGCACCTCTGGCCCTCCCAGCCTGATCTGTCAGCTTTCACTCTGGATACCCCCGTCTCCCATTTAAAAGGCCATCTTCTTGAAACAGTAGGCACCACCATAACCCAGGCCCTGAGTAGGAGGGAGACCTGTTGTGAGCAGAGTACCCTGTGCCCTGGGTCCCTGCCTGACATCTCACTTTCCTGAGGGTTCCTCAGGGCAGACCCATACCTGAGGCCAGGTCCAGGCCAACACTGGAGAAGCCACCACATCCGCTCCTTAGGCCCAGGATCCCCGCATCCACCTAGCTAAGTGACCCTGCTCCTGCTGGCTGATGGCTGGCTCTGACACAAGGTGGTCCCAGCTTCCCAAGGCCCAAGGGAGAAAGGACTCGAAACTGTCCCTCATTTCTCTGGAGCCATGTGGATGGTAAACATATTTCCTCTGTTGGTCACCAGTCAACACAGAGGACTTCTGTGACCAGCAAGCAGCAGACACTGGCCAGTTCTAAAGCTACCTGAAGACAGCATGGATCTCAGATTCCCAAGGCTGCGCCCCTGCAGTTGAGGCCAGTCACAGGCCCCAGGTTGCTTTACCCATGCTTCTAACCAACCAGCTACAAGCTGGGCTTCCTACCATGCCCCTTTGGGTTCAGTTAATTGGAGCATCTCAGAACTTCGGAAACATGTTTGTCAGTTACTCATAAAAGATCTTCCAGGAAACAAGGAGGAGGAGTTGCACGGTGAAGGTGGGTAGGAAGGGGCCTGCCACCCCGCAGGTACTAGGTACTTGAACTCAGTCCTTCTGGGGTTTCATGAAGGTCTCATCACTTAGGCTCGGTTGATTAAATCATTGGCTATTAGTGATCAGCTCAACCCTAGGTCCCTCTCTGCTGCTGCCTTTCAGGTGATCAGCTCAGCCCCATCCCAAAGCTGCCAGAGGGGCTGTCAGCCATCAGGCAGCTCATTAGCATATGAAAGGAAGTGTGTGCCAGGAAACTGGGATGAATACCAAATTTGTATTTCACAATCAGGAGGCCAGACCTGGGAACTACTGTACAGGTCTCCATTTGTGACTTCTGTTTCCTGGGGCAAGAGGAGGAACTATGGGAGGCCACTCCCCTATTCCCTGGCTCACTCTAACCCTGGCTGTAAGGCCTGGCAACTCAGCTTCCCAGCATCTCCCCAGTCCTGCATGCTGCGGCAGAGTAGGTGTGACCACTCCAGAAGGTGTGGCTTGTCCTCCACAGATGAGGCCCAAGACGGGCTCAGAGACACAAAAGGGAGCAGCCCGCCATCCTGCACAGGCTCAGAGGAGACAGTGAAGGCCATCTCCAGTCCAATCTCCCCGTTGGGCCTTAAGGAAGCCACGGCGGCGCTGGGCAGGGACCTCTGGGTGGGTGAGCAGGCTGTATCTGAGTTAGAGATCCAGAAGCACCTCCCAGGCATGCAGGCTTTGGCATGTGCCCTACTACACACAAAAGCATTTTCCCATCCTGCTGTCCCTTAAAGCTGTCCTAATCCGCTGTTTCTCTCCAGCTCACCCTATTTATAGCTCACGTGCTGGCACATGCAGAACCAACTGGGGAATCTTACCCAGCAAGCCCCCAGCCTCTTGTTACCAGGATTAGGGAAACCAGGCCCAGCAGCAGATTTGGGGGTCCTCAGACCAAGGGGAATGCTGAAAAGATGAGGCAGACAGGCAGGTGGACAGGTAGGAAGAGAAATGAAATCATGGAAATGGCTGAGACACTTCTAGAGAAGGGGCAGGCCTGGCTGGCTGTGGAGGAGCCTCCCTCTGCCTAGGTCTTCAGCCACAGCTACCTGGCTGACTGCCCCCCCCAACCCCCCCCGTAGGCTGGATCCATAGCACCAGGTCCAGGGTGGCCCCTTCCCAGCCAGTCTGGGCAAGGGATCTGAGCTGCATATATCTAGTTCCAGGATCCCTGATCTCTCACCCCTAGCCTCTACCCTCCTCTTGCCACAGATCTGCGCCTGCAGTTGCTGGACGTGAAGAACAACCCGTACCTGATCAAGGCCCTGTACGGCCTGCTCATGCTGCTGCCGCAGAGCAGCGCCTTCCAACTGCTCTCTCATCGGCTCCAGTGCGTGCCCAACCCGGAGCTGCTGCAGACCGAGTGAGTGCTGGGCCCAGGGCACTGCCCTCAGTCTCCATGACGGCCCCACAGGAGAGGTGTACCAGGGACCTCCTAGGTCTCCCTGCTTCGCCACCCCACTCATTTGTCACTGCAGCCCCATCCACCCCACAGCCCCTTGCCCTTAGGCCGTGCATCCTGCAGCGCTCCCGCTGTGTGTTTCTGGCAGTGCTGTGGAAGGAGCAGCAATGCCTTGTCCACATGGGTAGGTGGTAGGGCACTTGATGAGACCAGGTCTCCATCTAGGAACTCAAGTTACCCGCGGAGTCCCCTGACAACCATGCCAACCCATCTACAAGACCACAGGAGACTCCAGTATTACTTAGACCTTCCCAACAATGTACTTGGTGTGATGGGAGGCAGGGATGCACCCTTGCCACCCTGCCCAGGTCCTGCCTGCAGGAAGAGCAGGTCCCTGAGAGGCGCAGAATAGCATCCTCTGGACAGGGGGGTCTAGGCTCCCACCCTGAACCCACTGCTGGCCCTGGCCCCAGAGCCTGTTGGGCTGTGTCTATATTTGGTAACCCTTGGAGGCTTTGCCTCATCCACAGGCATTTGGCATCTGAGATGGAAAATTTCACTTGTCAGGTCACCATGGAAACAAGCAGAGCCACTGAGAAGATTTACGCTGACTGGAGCGCACCCAGCTTGCATGAGATGCCCTGTGCATCTAGAATCCCCCAGGCTGCGCAGGCCCCTCAGCAGGCCAGTTGCCTCACTCCAACAGAAGCCCGCAGCATTTGCCCTTGGGGTAGACATAGGCAGCCTTGGGGTAGGCCTGCCAGACTCTGACCCTGACCAGAGACCCTGTGCCCTCGGGACCACTGGGCTTAGTCTCCCAGCACCCTGCCCCAGAGGCTGGCCTCCTTAGAAGCCAAGTGTGTGACACTTGATAGGTCTCCCAGGTGAGGCCCAGTGCCCGCCTCCCCTGCCCCTTTCTCCAGCAGCTTTCTGGGTAGCAGACTAGGCCTCCTGCCGGCTGCCATCTCATGGTGATCCCCAAGAGACAGCATTCATTGCTCTGAGTGTCCCAGGGGAGCAGGGAGGCAGAAGCAGCATTGGGTTTACATTTGGACAGTCCCCCCCACCCCCTGCTGGAGCGCCTCCAACTCCAAGGACTTGGAGAAAGGCCCAGAAGCCACACAGCACCTCGCTAGCCTGGCCTCTGCATTGGCCTTTGCAGTGCCCTGTGGGTGTTAGGGGCTCCCTAGAAGGCATCCGGAGGGAAAAGGAGGTGTAGGCCCCTGGGCCAACTGCCCACCCTGCACTACCCAGAGCCACCCCGAGAGCCCTGCATGTGCCTCACATCTTGGAGCAGAGGGAAGGCTCCAAGTGCCCAGGTCCCCCCCACCCTCCTCACGCCAAGTAGGACACATTTGCAGAGGGAAGCAGGAAAATGAGTATTTCTTCAGACTCCCATGGTCTGAGTCAAGAAATTCTCCCCTCCTCCCCTGGGTGGAGGATTCTGTGGATCAGTGGGTGAGGCACAGTACACGACAGGGATCAGTATGCACTCTGCTGCAGAATCTGCTGTGTAGCCTCAGGCAAGCCCCTTCTGGGTGCCTGGTTTCTTCATCAATAAATGCACATTTGTACTCAGTGGGTATGTAGGCAGGGAGGAGAGCTTTTAAGGCCCTTTTAGACCTGCAATTCCCAACCTTTCTTTGAAAGGTCCTGGGAAAAGCCAGGTGCAGTGGCACACACCTGTAATCCTAGTGACTGGGGAGACTGAGAAAGATCTCAAGTTCAAAGCCAGCCTCAACCAATTTGCAAGGCTCTAAGCAACTTAGGGAGACTATGTCTCAAAATAAAAAGGGCTGGGGATGTGGTTCAGTGGTAAAGTGCCCCTGGGTTCAATCCCCAGTACAAGAGAGAGAGAAAAAGGGGGAGACTGGAAGAGAGAACATGGATATAGGCAGAGGTGCAATGGACAAGGAGAGCTGGGGGAGGGGGAGGGCTGCAGGGTTCAGCAGAAAAGGACAGCCCACACTCTGGAAAGCGGGCTGAGGACAGTCCCAGCCCAGGGCAGGGCAGGCAGCTGGCCCAGTGTGGGGCTGCCCAACGGGCCTGTGCTGCCGGAACAGCTGAGGAAGTTTCTGCACTCCTCACCCATCCCACATTCAGCACCCCCACCCCCAGGCTTCCAGGCCACACTCCAGGGACCAACTCCTCAGTGAGACAAAAAGGAATCCTGGAAACTGGTGACGAGAGAAGGCCAGCTCTGGGATGCTGACAGTGTCCGCATCACCCATACTTGTAGGCTGTAGGAAACAGAACATGAAAGGCCTGAGTAGAGACCACGCCCACCACAGCAGGTGAGGAGGGCTCTGCCCTCCATGCTCAGAAGATCTGGGCAGTGCCCCCCACTCCCACAGGGACACAAACCCTACCCTGCCATCAAGACCTCAGATGCAGCCCACCTCTCTGGCATCACCTTGGGTTCACCTTCCATTGCCAGCATCTCATTAAGAGCTCCCTGTCCTGGACCTTAGGCCGTGGTTTGCTGGGAGTATTGTACAGACCCATGGGTGCCCAGCATCTGATGGTACCTTCACAGTCCTCCCTGGGACTTCATAGCCCCAGGTCTGCTCGCCTTTCCCGTATTCCAGCCGAAGTGGGTTAAGTAATAGCTGGACACACCCTGGATTTAGGGCTCAAAGCTCAGTGTCCCTCAGCCTCCTCAGAAGCCCATATTGCTGCTCACTTGACCACAGGGTGCTGTGCCAGGGAGGACCCTCTCCATTCTCAGGAAAGGCAAAAGCAGCAGGAACCCAGTACGCTGCACAGTCAGGCTTCCTAGAGGGAACCCCGCCACGGCTTTGCAGGCGGTGCAAGGGGACAGACAGGGCAGGGCATGGGAAGCTGCCTCCAGCTCCAGACGGCATCTCAGCTGTGGGGAGTGGTCCCCCCTGCCCACATCCTGGCAAGCCGCAGCTACTCCTCAGGCTCTGGTCGTTGGCTTGCTGTGCTGAGCCAAGCTCATTGGTGAGGGTTCATTGGGGAGCTCCATTGCAGTCCCCCAAATGGACTGACCAGCGTGCACAGGCCTTGGACAGCTGCTGGCTGGCGTCACCTCAGAGGCACAGAGTTGGCACACCAGCCGCTCCTCAGGACCTGGAATGGGGGCTGGACAGTGGCCCATGCTCCTGCTTGTCCTGTCTGGAGAAATCCTGATAATTACCCCAGTGGCTCCTGTAAGTCCCCACTTAGATGTGAGGAGACCGTGGCATGCCTAGGGCCAGCCGGCCAGGATGTGGCCATGTGGAGGTGGCTCCATGCCTGCCTTCACTCCTGCCTGCAGCTACTGCCTGCACCCCTCCCCCATGTTGGGGTCTCATCATGAACTCTGAGGATCCAGGAACTCTGTCAGCTGAGCAGCACACAGTCCTCTTGAGACCCCTTACCAGGCCACCAGGCCACAGAGTCTGAAGCAGACATTTCCCAGCCCCATAGATCTACTTCTCCCAGCCAGTGAGACCTGAGGGAGGGAGGGGCAGAATGTTTCACAGGGCACTGCTGGAGGGATGGCGGGAATGAGACCAGCACAAGCTAAGCGCCAGGCTTGAGCAGGGCAGCCGGGCTGCTTACCACATTATACAGTGGTAGGGGCCCTGTGCACACTGTAGCTGTGCAGTGCGTAACCTGTGCTGCTGTACCAAACAACAGGCAGGGGAATGGTGGCAACAGCCCTCAGTGTATTCAGTGGTAAGACCAGCTCTTCTTTCCCAGGGACAAGGAGTAACTGCAGGCCTCAAGGCCCCAAAACTCAAAAACAAATGTCCTGCCAAGTGAGGGCCCATCAGAGACTCTTCAGTGATCCCAGTTGTCCCCCATTCCTAGTCCTGCGCTAGAGAAAGGGCCAGGATGCCTCCTCCCCCTTCTCCCCAGACCCTGTTCCAGGCCCCAGCTGGCTTCCTGGCTGGCTGCTGGCCCTGGCTTTCACCCCAAAGGGAGCCACTCATAAACAGGAAATGCTTCCCCATGCAATGCCTGCTCTGGGCGCCATTGCCAGCCCACAGCCTGGGAGTGATATCCAAGTTCCCACCAACTTGCAGAGGAGGATGCACATGGAGCTTCCCAGCTTTTGGGGTCTGACTGTTAGAGACGGGTTGCTGGGCAAGGGGCAGAGAGACTCCCAGGGGCTGAACTCCATCAGCTTGCAACTCTGGCTCTTCCTACTGCCCACCACCAGCAGCCCCCATGCATGCAGACTGATTTCGGCCCTCTGCTCCCTCTCCCCAGGGACAGTCTGAAGGCAGCCCCAAAGTCCCAGAAATGCGACTCGCCCAGCATCGACTACACAGAGCTACTGCAGCACTTTGAGAAGGTCCAGAACCAGCATCTGGAAGTGAGGCACCAGCGGAGCGGGCGTGGGGACCACCTGGACAGGAGGGTTGTCCTCTGACACACCTGGCACAGAGAAGGGCCCAACCAACCAGAGGCCCATGAAGCACTCAGGGTCTTCAGGACACCTTCCGAAGGAGCCTAAGGACCTGTCTCTCAGGAGCAGGGCTGGGCCTGATCACCAGCCCAAGGCAGAGAGGGGGATGTGGCTGCTCTATCCACCCCAACTCCTCTCAACACTGTCAGCTGCACGCTGGCATCAGACAGCTGGCTTCCTATCAGGGTGGAGCCACAGCCTCCAAAACCACCCATCCTCTGGAATCAGCCTCTTTCTAATATCCCCTTGTGAAAAGAGCTTGACCTCAGCCCCAAGAACTCGGGTCTTGTGTGCCTATGTATATACATACGTGAATGTGGGTGCACATACACATGTATATATACCTGTATGCGCACAGGGGTCAGCACAGAGGTCTCTACTGAATGATACCCTGCCCACCCCTATCCCAATAAAGATATGGCAGAAACTTTAGCTTGAACCTGCCTAGTCCTTCCCTGCTAGCACTTGTGCCCGCCTGTTACTGCAGCTGCCCCAGGTCCTCATCTGTTTAGGAGATCTGGTCTCATGCTGGCCCCAGGGTATGTCATCTGTACCACCAGGACTGGGTCCTGCGCACTCACCTGACCTGGGCTGTGGGCCTGGGGTCCCATTTCTACCTCTGGAGGCCCACCCTAGAACCCTGAACCCTGCCTTTCCCCATCCTCTGATCTTCCATTCTGAGTCCCCCAGGGCAATGGAACATGTCCCCATCAGGCAGATGGGAGCTGAGCCTCAGGGTTTTCTGGATGAAAGGGAATTGCACACTGCTGAACACTGCGCAGACTGCAGGGCAATGGGAGGAAAGGCCAGTGCATCCAAGGGGAAGAGGGACAGGTACCCCAGGCTTTGGGAAGCCTTTGCTTGGCCTGATAAGCTCCCACCTGGCTCCTGGAGCAGGGGTTTGTGCCTGCGTTTCCTCAGAGCCCCAGGATGTGCCCCATGAGAGTGGTTACCTGCCTGGCGTCTCTTGGAAGACAGGCTGTACTTGCTGTCACTTGTGGCCCACACGCATACGTGTGCATCCCCACCACTGCCCAGGCATCAGGGACTGACCTGCTGTCCTACTCGGACCTTCACTCATGAGGAAAGCGGACCCAGGGCCAGGAGGTAATCGCCACCCCCCCAAAACCCTGACCTCAGTTTGGAAAAGCCCAACAACTGGAGGGTCTGTCCCGAGAGTGAGCCACCCCCAGGCGGGAGGCCCCCATAACTGCGCCTGTTAGGAGCAGTATTTCGATCCAGCTGAATGCAACCCAGGACCAAAGGCTAAAAGGAGCATCGGGAGGCCTGGACGCACAGCCCTCCACGGCCGCCGGGAGCAGGGCGGGCACCGCCCCAGCACCGCCCCGACCCGCGGTGGCGCCCGCGCCCGCCGGCCGCGCTCGCCCGACCAGTCTGGCAGCGCCGGGGCTCGGATTTCAAAGCCCTGCTCCTGGCCGTGAATGGGCCTGCGCCCGCCCGGCCGTTCCCACAGCCCCCTCCCCGCGCTCCCCGCGCCCTCCCTCCGCCGCGCCCACGTGACGCCCGAGCCTCCGCGGCTCGGATTACCGCCGCCGCTCCAGTCCCCGCGCCAGGCTGCGCCGCGAGCTGCCCGCGCCGCGCCCCCAGCGCCGCCCGCCCGCCCCGCCGCGACATGGCCCGCGCCGCCCGTCCGCGGCCCGCGACCCCAGAGCGCGGCGCGGCCGGCCGCTGAGCGCGGCCCGGAGGCGGGAGGCCCGGCGCGGCCTCACAGCGAGCGCCGCCGCGGCCCGGACCCTCCCCTACGCGGCTCCCCGAGCCCCTGCGCGCCCCGCCGCCGCAGCCCGCCCGGCCCGAGCATGGAGACCGCGGAGAAGGAGTGCGGCGCCCTGGGAGGGCTCTTCCAGGCCATCGTCAACGACATGAAGGTAATCGGGACGCGGCGGGGCCGGCCGCCGGGTGGGCGCGCGGTGCGGGTGCGTGGCCCCTCAGGGGACGCGTGGCGGCGGGGAGCCGTGCCCTGCGGTGACCGTGCGCCGTGGGGTCTGTGTCCTTGTCTCAGCGTGCCCTGCCTGCCTCTGCCTGGCGCCCGAGTCTCCAGGTGCCCGTCTGAGGGAGTGGGGTGCTCGTGAGGGGGGTCCGTGCGGTGCCGTGGGTCGCCCGGTGCTGCCCGACCCGAGCCTGCGCACACGCGGGCTCCCTGCCTCTCAGACCCCAAAGCCACGAATGGGGTTTGGCTCCAGGGCCGACTCTATGGCCCTTTAACCGATCCGGGGTCTTCCCGGCCTCCGCCCCCTTCCACCACAGTGCCCCCCGATCCCGACGGCCCCAGAGCCCAGACAATGCTGTCACTGCCGAAGCAGGAAAAATAATAAAGCAGAGAACCTTTAACTCCTTCCCCGCCAGAGGCCGACCCTGCCTCTGCCGCCCCAGCCCCGCCCCCCAAACAGCAGCCCCAGCGAGCACAGGACTGGTGTACCCAGGCCGAACGTCCCTGAAGCTCAAGGATAGGCCTTCATTGTCACTTTGGAAGGAGGCCGGGAGAAGTTTGGGGTTGGTGGAGCTACCCCAACGGACCGCTTTCCTACCCCACTGCCACTGCAGTCTCAGCGCCACCACCCCCTCCTGGTGATTACCCAAGGTCAGGCGAGAGCAGGCCACCAATTCTTGCTCCACCCACCAAGTGGGGAAACTGAGGCTTAGGAATGACTCAAGGTCATTAATGCTGCCCCTGACCTCAGCCCTCATTGTTCATCTGGGGGTGGGGAGGGAGATCCTGTCCTCAAAAGAGACCACGGTATGACAAGGCTGTCCCAGGCTAACTAGACAGCTCAGCCCTGGTGAGAGGGTGGGGGCCAGGAACCAGCATCCCGTCTCCTCTGTCCCCCTGTGGTCTAGGGTGAAGAGGCAGGATTGCAGTCAGGGGAAGGGATCCCTGAGGGCCCCCTCACAGCCCCACACACCTTGGCCGAGTACACAGTACAAAGTCCTGCCAGACCCCAGCCTGTAGGACAGTAGGGACACCACAAACCACATGCAACTACCCAACAGTTCCAGGCAAGAGCTTTGGGAGGTGGGGGGGTTGTAGGCAGGCAAGAGGTTGGGACTTCTTTCAAGTGCTGCCAAGGGAGCAGCCCCAGAGGCAGCTGCCAGACCTCTGTCCCCTAGGCAAGGGTCTGAAGCCACTCTGGCCTGGGACTGTACAGTTAGCAGCATGTGAGTGCCCCTGCCCATGGTGCTTTTCCCCTGGGACCCCCATCCCTGGCAGCTACCGCTAGCCCTCAGCAGCTTCCACCCACCCTGTAGACACCACAGCCATAGCACTAATGCCCCTTCCTTGGACCGAGCAGCCCAGACTATCTCCCCTGGCCACTCCTGAGGCTGGCTGACCATGGGAGCTGCCCACACCTCCTCCCACTGGCAGCCACGCACAAACACTGCAGTGAGCAGCAGCTCTGCCCAGAGGAGAGGAACAGGACTGTGTCCCTCCATCTTGGCCAGTTGCGAGGAAGTCAGGGATGAGACAGAGGTAATGCGCCCAGATCACAGGAAGAGGTTCAGGCTAGATGGTGGCAGGATTTGCAGACTTGTGGAACCAAAGTGGGAGAGATTTTACCAAGTATGGTGACATCACGAAAGCATTTGCCCCTAGCCCTGACACACAAATGTGTTAAAGGACCCTAGCCAGGGACAGAGAGGGAGCTAGACCAGCTGGAGGCTGATGACTGGATTTGGGAGGCAGCTTCTGCTTGCTGACTTGTGGGTCCAGGAGACATCTTGCCCCATGGGACTGCTCCCCAGTAAGCCCACAGCAGCTCTCCCCAGAGCCCCTAGGCACTCGACCCTGGGCTGAGGGGTGACAGAGGGGAAGAAGGTGCTCACCTGCTACAACTGGAACCTGGACACCTGGAGGAAGGTCCGAGCTCAGGGCTGGGAAGGCCCTCAGGAGCTTGCCCTGCCTTCTGTGTCCCACACAGCCCAGGCCACTGGCCCACTGAACCCAGAAAGGGGCAGGGTGTTAGGCCTGGGCACAGCACCTTCAACAGAGCAAGTGGGGCCACCACTCCACACTAGTCCATTCAGAAAACAGCAAAATGATCTTTGCCTCCCTCTCCAGAGTGCAGTGTCACCTAGACGTGACCCTGGGCAGGTGGGAGGGGCTCCTAGCAGAGAGGCAGGGCTTATGCACTCCTAGCCGACAGTAGCCCTTGCTACCAGACCCATTCCAGGTGAGCACCCAGCAGCGAATGTCCCCTGGAGTCTACACTGAACCCAGGTGCAGTCCCTCTCCTGATTTACAGGTGAGCAAACAGACTCAGATTGCCCCAGGGTCACCAGAAAGCCCTCTGGACTGCAGGCCAGGTTGCTTCTCCTCACTCGGCCACTGCAGCCCACTCATCAGTCTCATCCTGTCCCCTTGGGTACCTCACCTCCCCACTCCCCAAGCAGCCCAGGTGCCTGGGACAGATGGAACTGGATTCCTCCCCCACCCTTTCAGTCCCTGGGTGCTCAGGCGCTCCAGAAATGGGATCCCTCTACCCCAACATGTAGTCAGTCACCTGCCAGACATTAGGTCAGACCCTGACCCCACACCCTGTGGCCTTGGGCAAATCATTTCACCTTCATGAGCCCCATTTCCTTATCAGTAAAGGGGGCAATCGTAGGATTCTCCTCTCGGGGAAGACCCGGGGAAGACCCGACACACACATGGCAGGGGCCCAGCAGGCCCTGCAAAAAACATCAAGCGTCTGGTCAACAGCCCTACTGCAACTAGGGAAGATGCACACCAGAGACCGCTGACCCAGGTTCTAATACCCTGGGGCACTGGCTACTCTGGCCCTTCCTCCTAGTCTTTTGAGGTCCTTTGGGAACCGTGGGGTGGGGGGAGGATTCCAAGTCCTTGAAGACAGGTATTGGGTCCATCTGTTGAACAGAAACTAGGTCTGGCCTCCCCCATGCCCTGTCTTGTGCCACAGCCCTGGGTCAGCATTCACTCAGAGACTGCCCCAGGGCTGCTGGCTGCTGGGGTGGCTGAGAAGGTGACCAGGAAGCCAGAACAGCTGGCTGTGGACCACCTCCACCTCAGCATTTTCTCTGCACTGTAGAGAGAGGTCTTCACAGATGTCCAGGCTGGGTGGGGTGAAGGTGATGGGAAGATGTCCCTTTCAGAAGACCCGAAGCCCTGGGTTACCTCCTCGGGACTGCTAGGGACAACCTCCCAGGCCCCTTTGCCCTGAACTGCATGAGGACAGTCCACCTACTGCCTCCTTCTCTTGTTCCAGCCTCAGTGTACTTCTCAAATATTTGCTTTCCCTGGACCCTGGTTTGGCTGGGCTGGGAAGGAGGGAGTTTCTGAGGTCCTCCTGAGGCTGCCTAGCTCCCTTCTACCCCTACAGGCTTCTGCCCTGCAGAGGCCAAGTAGAACCTGCCCTGGGGTTTCAGCCCAACAGCCTTTTCCGAGGGCCTTGGGGGCTGGGGTCTCTGCTTGCCCTCCTTTTCTGGGGTAAAGTTTCAATCCCCATAGTCCATCATCCATGGAGAGGAGGAATCCCCTGGGGCTGGGGCTTTGCTAGCCCAGGACTGTCCTCCAAAAAACAGGCCTCCACCGGGCCCTCAGGCCAGGGCTGAGCTGTCTCCAGGCCCTGCAGCCATGGGGAGGGCATGTTAGCCAGAAAAGCCCCTAATTCAGACTGGACAATTTGGTCGCCAGGAGCTCAACCTCCCTACTGGGAAACCCCCTCCCAGCATGGAGCCATGGGCCAGGCAGGGATAAAGGCCACACTGTTTCCCCTGGAGGGGAGGGGAGTGGGGGGTGGAGAAAGGTGGCTCTGTTGGCCACACAAGGCCCCATTCAGCCTGGGGCCTGGTTGTCCCGGGCAGTCTGGCCAGACCTTGCAACAGCCACAGCCTCCCAGAGCCTAAGAGCCTCTGCTGCTGGCCTGAGTGGCTAGACTGCCAGCAGCAGCTTCCAGAACCTGACCGTACCTGGAATACCCTGAGCCCTGCCAGCCTCCACACTCACATAGTGCCTCTGCCCCTAAGCCAGGCGGCAGGGCAGTGCCCACTATCCCAGGCCCAGGGGACGTGGAACCTTCACTGGGCTCAGCTCAGATCCAGGGCTCTGGGGAGTCCAGGGGAGACAAGAACTGCCATCTACTGCCTCCCTCTCTCCCGAGGGAGAGTGCAAGCCACACAGTTGCCAACTGTACACAGTAGGAACAGACTCACTGACTGATGGGGCAGAAAGGATGAGGAAAGGCACTGGTCCCGAGGGCCACACTTTTCTATGCCTGGTGCTCTGTCCTCGGCCCTCTCTTCTCCAAGAGGGCAAGGAGCCTGCTCTCCACTCCAAGAAACTGACAAATCTGGACAGCATGTGGGGAACCCAGCCCAGGCTGAACCCTACAGCCGCTGCCCACAGGGTCTCACTTCCTCTTCCCACCTCTCCTGTAGAGCTCCTACCCCATCTGGGAAGACTTCAACTCCAAGGCCACGAAGCTGCATTCCCAGCTGAGGTGAGGCTGCCCAGAGTGCCCTAGCTGGGGAGGGGTGGGCAGAAGACCCCCACTGACCATCCACCCCACTGTCCGTCTCCCCAGGACCACCGTGCTGGCCGCTGTGGCCTTCCTGGATGCCTTCCAGAAAGTGGCTGACATGGCTACCAACACCCGAGGTGGGGAGAAGCGTGGCTGGAGGTCAGGGGTGCCCAGGGTGGGCTTGGGGTGGGAAAGATTGAGTGGGAACACCAGGCCGAGAGCTGATACCCTGGGTTTTGCTCCCTGGTGGAATGGGCTGGTTGTGGAGCACCTGAACCCCTCACACAAGAGGCAAGCATGCAGAAGTGGGCAGGTGTTGCAGGGATGTTACAGGGGGGTGTCCTGCTATGGGCTGCTGAGTCGGACCCCCTGCCACAGTCCCTCACCCTTCTGCAGAGTCTCTTTGTGCCTTCCCAGTGCCCTTCTGGGAGTTTATGGGGCCGGTGAGCACTCCCTGGGGCCCTGGTCTGCAGAGCAGGGACCTAGGCTCCTGTTCCTTCAAGCGGTGAGGACACAGGCGTGGTGTATGCACTCAGTCCGCCCTGCTGCACACCACCATCTGGGCACGCCTGGACTGGGTTCCCAGTAGGGCTGGAGACTTTCACTGGCTCCTCCTTGGACAGCCTTTGGCACTGGCCTCTCCCAGTTCGGGAAGAGCAGAGGACTGGCAGCTGCTGGGGACTGGGGTGGCAGGTTCTGGCGCGAGGTAAACCTCGAGGGCTTGCAGAGCACGGCGGGGTAGGAGGCTGAGGGCAGGGCACCTGGTGGCCGACTCGGCATTCGCAGGCCGGCGCGCCCCCTCGTGGCCCCAGGCCGGGACTGCAAAAACCCAAGCGGGCCCCTTCCCACGTCGTGATTGCCTCGCCAGGGGCCACGCGGGACATCGGCTCGGCGCTCACACGCATGTGCATGCGCCATCGCAGCATAGAGACCAAGCTGCGGCAGTTCACCAAGTAAGTGGGCACTGAAGGCGGGCGGGGGCATTTGGTCCCTGGGCTCCTGGACTCCTTGGGATGCTGACGCACAGCTCCCACCCGCAGTGCGCTGCTGGAGAGCCTAATCAACCCCCTGCAGGAGCGCATCGAGGACTGGAAGAAGTCAGCCAACCAACTGGACAAGGACCATGCGAAAGGTGGGGTGGGGTGGGGCCTCGCGGGGATTCCCAGACTCCCTCTGCAGGGATCCCCATTATAGTCTCCCCCTTGCACTCCCTCTGCAGAGTACAAACGAGCCCGGCATGAGATCAAGAAGAAGTCGTCAGACACGCTGAAGCTGCAGAAGAAAGCGCGCAAAGGTAGGGCCCTCAGCTGCCCGCCCAGGCCCAGCCTCGGGAAGCCCCACTCCAGAGCCTCCACTGCCTGGGGGGCACCCCCTGGGCATTGTCCTGGCCAGAGGGGTCCTATCCCTGGCAAGGACCCTCCAACCTGTTGGGTGGGACCCAGGGAGCTGCCCTGCACCCCAGACAGACCCAGGCCCTCCCTCTTGGGAGGCAGTGAGAGGCCCCAGAGGCCAAGGCCCCCACCCCACCCCAGGAGGGGCTCTGTCCATCCGGCTGTCTTTCACACATTCTTTCTTTCTCTGTCTCTCTTCCTCCTCCCACATCCTTCCTGTAGAGCTACTTGGTAAGTCAAATGTCGGTCCCTCCAGCTGCTCCTCCCGTCCTTGTCGCATTTGTCTGTCTCCCCCAGCTCAGGGCCATTGGAAGGAACATCTCCAGGCCAAGGAGGAGCGAGGAAGGCGGTCGGTCCACCGAGGGAGGGGCCTGGGGCACAGTCCCCCTGGGGCCCCGGGGCCCCTGGCCAGGGATGAGTCCCAGGCCACTGCTGGGTCAGTCTGCCAGGCCAGGGTGGGTTGGCTGGCTGGGGTGGGGTGGGGGGCATAGGCCCTGGCTGCCCTGCCCCCACCCTACCAGGCCAGCCCAGTTATTACCTGTCACCTCTCTGCTTCCCATCTCGGTGTCTCCTCCACATCATCCTCTCGCCTCTCTCTGTCTCTCTCGCTGCTTTTTTATGTCACTGTCACTGTCTTTGTACGTTGTTCTCTGAGCTGAGTGGGGGTCCACCCTGAGACACCCCTCTTCCCTGCTCCTCAGGCCCATCCCTAGCTATCCTGACCCTGGCACTTTCCAGGGGCTTGGCCTACATCTGAGCCCCTACCCCACTCTACTTTGTCCTGTTCCACACCATGGCCTGTGCCCTGCGTGGTATGGGGCACCCTCTCAGGGCAGTGAGGGCGTCCTGCACAGTGGAGGCCTCCCCTTTGGCCTCCACGCAGTCAGCCCTGCCTACCTGAATCTGGGTGGCTTTGCAGCTCTGGTATTTTTCCTGTGTGTATGTCTGCTGTCCTCTCTGCCTGCTCTAATGGGACCATCCCCTCCACAAGCCCTAGAATCTGCCCTCCCCAGTCCCGTGATAGTTCCCAGCCCCACAGCCAGGGATGCCAGCACAGGGGCCTGCGCCACGGGTGCAGCAAACCAGGCCAGCGTCCCCAGCGCGGCCTCTCCTCCCGACCCCTCCAGGGAAAGGAGACCTGCAGCCCCAGCTGGACAGCGCCCTTCAGGACGTCAATGACATGTACCTCTTACTGGAGGAAACGGAGAAGCAGGCCGTGCGCCGGGCCCTGATTGAGGAGCGAGGCCGCTTCTGCACCTTCATCACCTTCCTGCAGCCTGTGGTGGTGGGTCCTGTGTTGACATAGAGACCCTGTGGGCTGGGTGGGACCCAGGGTGGACTCCCAGGATCACTTCTGAGTGGTCCCTGATTGGGTGCCTTCAGGGCCACATGCTCCTGGACCCAAAGCAGGTCTTGTGGCTCTTCATGCCCTGATTTGGTCTGGACAGATGGTTGTTTCAGCCACCCAAACTGTGTCAGGCCAGCCTCCGCCAGCACCAAACGGCACTGGTTAGCAGGGAAGGGTGAAGGTGGACAGGCCTGACCAGGCCTGTCCCTCTGGGGGGCTAGAGGGTGGGTGGTGGAACCATCAGGTCTCATCGCTGCCCCCTCAGAACGGCGAGCTGACGATGCTGGGAGAGATCACCCACCTGCAGGGCATCATTGACGACCTGGTGGTGCTGACCGCGGAACCCCACAAGCTGCCTCCCGCCAGTGAGCAGGTGCGACAAGCCCTGGGGCCCAGGGACAGGGACAGGGAGAAGACGGTCCTGACCTCAGTTGGGGACAGTAGAGGAGAAAAGGAGAGAGGGGTCTTGGACTGAGAGCAGCTGGGAAGGAATATCACATCCTTGGAGCTTGACCTTCCTACCCGGATGATGCTTGGCTGCCACCCGCACCCAGAACGCCAGTCACCTTGCCTAGACCCAGGCACATGCGTCCACCCACTGCACTCCTCAGGCATAGCCTGTGTGCCCAGCGCTCTGCTATGCGCCCTCCACAGCCCATTTCATTGTCTTCTCTAGATGGTGCTCTAAGAGAAAGGCCCCAATTCATGCAGAAAGTGAGACTCAGGTCTAGTAATGATTTGAACCCCTGGTATCTTGGGCAGTGGTTCCCCTGCCGGTGACTGTGAGTCCTTGATAGCACCTTCTTCTCCCATGTCCCCCACCTGGACCCTGCTGGCCTCAGAGTCTCAAATCTGTGCTCCCTGTGGGTGAAGGCGCAGAGAGGGCTGAGTGTCCCCATGTCTCTATGCTTCCCACCCCGGTAAGAATAGTGCTTAAAAAAAAAAAAAAGAACAGTGCTTTAGGAGCAGGTTAGGGGTGGGGGCATAGCTCCTCAGGGTCCACAGTGAACAAGAGTGAGGGGCACCAGAAAAATGATGAGGCTCTCTGTAGATGGGGGCCTTCCTCCAGTGACTCCTGTTCACATCTCTGCCCAGGTGATCAAGGACTTGAAGGGCTCAGACTACAGCTGGTCTTACCAGACCCCGCCATCCTCACCCAGCAGCTCCAGCTCCCGAAAGTCCAGCATGTGCAGGTTGGTGGGCATGGGACTCGTGGGGTGTCCCGGGAAGGGTTAGGGAAGCTCCCAGCAAAGCTTCCTCAAGACCTGCTTCAGAGGCTGGAGTAGTGGCTCAGTGATAGAGCACCTGCCTGGCATGTTTGAGGCCCTGGACTCAATACCTGAAATGGAATAAAAAAATGGTTCAGATCCTTAGAATTCCTGAATTCTGTATCATACAAGGATTTTCAAATGTAGAGGAAAAATGTGCCCCATCTGTCCAGGACTGCTGACCCAGGTGTTCTTGGGAGGAAAGAGGGGGCAGTAGCTTTATCTAAAGGACCCTCACTGTGTATCAGGTGCCAAAAATTTACTTCATTGAATCCTAACACCACTGTGTCAGGCATGGTATCATTCCATTTCAGAGGAGGGGAAACTGAGGCACGGAGTCATAGCATTTAACCCTGGACTCTGCCAGGCCTAGGACAGTGTGGGGTAGAAATTAAATCTGTGATCAGGGAAGGATGCACGGGTATCTGAGGACATGTGCTGAGGCCACAGGTAAGGAAAATCCAGCCTGTTTTCTAAAACCAGTGCCCAGGCAGCTGCCACAGGCTCAAGCCCTGGCCCAGGTTGGACCCTGGGGACTCAGAGCCAAGGAGAGGCCACCAATCTCACTCAACACCCAACTGGCTCAGCATCAGGGGCCCTTCCTCCGGTTGGCACTGGAGCCAGATTTAGAGGAGACGTTCATGGAAGGGTCCTGGGGTAGGGATGGCACTAAGCACAGAGACTGTTGTTGGGGGAGGCCCCTCTGTCCAGTCACCCTTCTCCCCATAATTCCCTCTTCCTGGGCTCTCAGGGCTTGAGAGGAGCCAGGCCTAGTAACCAGCCACTCCTTCAGACTCTGGGTGGGCAGCTGTCCAGGGAGAGAGTTCCGACTGCAGGGAGACGCAGGAGCAAAGGAGGGGGCTGGGAGGCTTTGGGGTCACACCCAGGAGGAGGGCAGCCTTCATTGCAGGGCACTGCCCAGGGGTGCAGAGGGTGTGAGCCAGGACAAGGGGCACCCTCCAGCAGGGAGGTGATAAGGCCCCATGTGGAAGGCAACCTCGCTTGCTGCCCAGACACACCTGCTGTGACTGGATGGCAGTGTCGGGTGCTGAGAAGACAGTTTAGAAACAAGCAGCCTGTCCGGGAATGGTGGTGCACAACTGTAATCCCAGCGACTTGGGAGACCGAAGCAGGAGCATCGCAAGTTCAAAGCCAACCTCAGCAAGTTAGCCCTAGACACCCTGTCTCAAAATAAAAAATAAAAAGGGCTGGGGATGTGACTCAGTGATTAAGCACCTCTGGGTTCAATCCCTGGTAAGAAAGAAAGAGAGCAGGGAGATAGGAACACTAGCACACTGTTGGTGGAACTGCAGACTGGTACAGCCCCTCTGGAAAGCAGTGTGGAGAATCCTCAAAAAATGAACTCACCATACTATCCAGATATCCCTCTTCTGGGTATTTTTGAGTGGAGTTAGAATCAGCACAGTAAAATCTGTGTTCATAGCAGCTCAATTTACAGTAGCTAAATTATCGAACCAACCCAGATGCCCCTCACTGGATGAATGGATCCAAAAACTGTGGTACATATATACCATAGAGTTCTACTCAGCAATTAGAAACAATGATATTGCAGCCTTTGAAGGTAAATGGATGTCGATAAAGAAATCATGTTAAGCAAAGTTAGCCAAACCCAGAGAGTCAAGGGTCAAAGGTTTTCACTTATCTGTGGAGGTTGGAGCTAAACCAAGGCCTGCGTGAAATGTGGTCAACCTCATGCATTATCAAAGCCGTAGCAACACATAATCTAGGGCAATCATAGATATGTATTGGGAAGCCGGGGAGGGGCAGGAGGGGGAGGGGAAAGGGCAGGAGAATAAGGAGGGATCTGGGGCAAATCTGATTTAAAAATATACACATATCATATTGTTACTTTGGATGCATTTTTGATTGTACAAAGTTAAAATTTCTTAATTAAAAAAAGAGAAAAAGGGAGGAGGGAAAGGGAGGAAGGAAGAAAGAAAGAAAAGAAAGAAGCAGCCTGTGTCTGTTTCTGATTGATGCTTTGTGACTCAGTTTCCCCATCATTATCCTAAGGACAACTGTTCTGATGGCATAGTAGGAGGCGTAGAGATTACCTTGTTCTTGGCATGCCGTGACTGTTGCTCCCCAGCATTGAGGAGCTCCAGGGGCCAGGGCCGGGTGTCCCCTGCTCCAGCCCTGCCCTGCCTGCCAACCACCCTGGAACCCAGCTCCTCACAGTATCTGGGTCTCAGGACCTTGTAGTCTGACATTATCTTTTCCTTCCTTTGCCCCTCATCTCTCCCCCAACCCTCGTCTGTCACCCTCCCTCCACACACACCCCTGTGTTCCTCTCTCTGGCTGCTGTGCCCTCCTCCTTCACTCCCTTAGTGCCCCCAGCAGCAGTAGCAGTGCCAAGGGTGGCGGAGCCCCATGGCCTGGGGGTGCCCAAACATACTCACCCAGTTCCACATGTCGCTACCGCAGCCTGGCACAGCCAGCCACCACCGCCACCCGCCTCTCCAGCGTCTCCTCCCATGACTCGGGCTTCATCTCCCAGGATGCTACCTACTCCAAGCCCCCCTCGCCCATGCCTTCAGACATCACCAGCCAGGTGAGGGGGCATTCAGGGAACCACCTGGGGCGGGGGTGGGGGCCGCTGTAGCTGTTAAGCATGGTCCTAGGGCCTTCATTTTGTTCCATATTCATATGATCAGTTTTCACCTCTTGGCTTTAAAACTCACTATATTGTTATATTTTAGATGAGTCTCTTGTAAACAGCATATGCCTAGATTTTCTTGTTTTATCCAATCTGACAACATCTTTTTTTTTTCCTTCTTTTTTCTTTGCAATGCTGGGGATTGAACCCAGGGCCTCGCACATGCCAGGCAAGCGCTCTGCCACTGAGCCACACCCCCAGCCTCAGCCATTATCTTTGTCCCACTTTCATTCTCTCCTGCTGGGATTCCAGTTAAATGTATGTCACACCTTCTCATTCTGTCTTTCTGTGTCCCTCTATTCATACATTTCATCAGATGTGCTGGCACACACCCGTAATCCCAGCAACTCGGGTGGCTGAGACAGGAGGATCACAAGTTCAAGGCCAACCTCAGCAACTTAGTGAGACCCTGTCTCCAAATAAAACATCAAGAGGGCTAGGGATGTGGCTCAGTGGTAAAGTGCCCCTGGGTTCAATCCCTGGTACCAAAAAAAAATTCATGTTTTTCATCTCTTTGCTGGCCATACTGCATTCTGGATAATTTCTTCAGGTGTGTTTTCCAATCTGGTTTTTTCTCTCTTTTTTTTTTTTAAAGAGAGAGGGACAGTGAGAGAGACAGAGAAAGAGAGAAACAACTTTATTTAGTTTTTCACATGGCCTTAGTTGCTCCAACACTCAGTTGTGTATGTGGTGCTGGGGTTTGAACCCAGGTCCTCGTGTTTGCCAGGCAAGTGCCGAAACCGCTGAGCCACCGCTCCAGCCCCGTTTTTTCTCTTTTTTGCTGTTTGACCTGCCCATTAAGAGTTTGAGGGTTTGTGTGTATGTTTGTGTATGTGTGTAGTTTTTTTTTTTAACTTTTTATTCTCAACTCATTTTGGACTTGTGGAACAGTTGTAAAAAGAGTAGAATCCCCCAGATACCCTCCCTGTACATTCCCCAATGCTGACATCTCACATAACCACCAAATAATTTTCAAAGACGTAACAAACACTGGTGCTAAGTAACCCACAGACTCTCTTCACTTTTTACCAGTTTTCTCTGAACTGGGCCTTCTCTGCTCCAGGACCCAGTACAGAATTCTGCATTACATTGCGTTTAATTTTTGTGTCATCTTTTCCAATCTGCGACAGCTCCTCAGTCCCATCCTGATTTGTCTTTCATGACTTTGATATTTTGAAGAATATTTTTAGGCTGACTCTCACTTTGGGTTGGTCTGATGTCCACTTAGGACAAGAATGAAGTCCACTTAGGAGAGGCCCGACATTTCAGAAGCAGTGCTGTGCCCTTCTTAGGGCATTGTGTCAGCTGTGTGCTGTCAGTATGCCTCAGGGCTGGGGACACTTTTCCTGGTCCTTGGTGGAGGTGGTGTCTGCCAGGCTTACCCACAGTGCACTTGTAGTTTCCCCTTTTTAATTAATGCTGTTTCTTACGGGGAATACTTTGAGACTGTGCAGATATCCAGTTTCTTACCTTATTTTTCACTCCCTACTATTTTTTTTTTATCTACTACTGGAGATTGAACCCAGGGATGCTCTACCACTGGGCTGATTGAGGATCTTGTTAAGTTACCCAAACTGGCCTTGAACTTGCAATCCTCCTGCCTCAGTCTTCCAGATCACTAGGATTACAGACATGTGCCACCATACCCAGCTGTTACTCCCTAATTTTAGCATTCATTGATGATCCCTGCCTGTGATTATTCTTATTTTCATCATTCCACCTACATTTTTAACTGAAATTTCACTGTAAAAAGATCTGTCCCTCCTTGCCCCTTTATTTATGTAGTGAATTACTTATTTATACCAGTATAGACTTCTAAATGTTTCTTTTATTCTGTGGATTATAACCCATTGCCACTGGGGCTGGTCATGGTGGCACACACCTGTAGTTCCAGCAGTGCAGGAAGCTGAGGCAGGAGGATCACAAGCTAAAGGCCAGCCTCAGCAACTTAGCAAGTCCTGTCTCAAAAATAAAAAGGACTGGGTATGTGGCTCACTGGCAAAGCTTCCCCAGGTTCAATCCCCAGTACCAAAAAATAATAATCTATTACCACTAAATCTTTTAAGAACTTTTTAACTGACATATTCTATTCATGCAAAGAAATACATATACCTAAGGGTACAGCTCAGAAAAATCCATACAAATGGAACACACCCATGCGACCAGCACCAAGAGCAAGGCAGCATGACCATCTTCCAGAAGCCCCCATACTCCCCAGGTTGGTACCGTCCAGCAAGGGCAGCCACTGTCCTCACTAGCTTTTGGCACACACACACATGCACGCACACATATATAAATTATTGGACTGAGGATGTAGCTCAATGGTAGAGCACTTGCCTAGCATGTGTGAGGCCCTGATTTGATCCCCAGATAGGTGATAAATAGACAGACGATGAATAATCATACAATATATATCCATTATGTCCAGCTTCTTTTTTTTTTCCAAAGAGAAAGTGACAGAGAGGAGAGAGAACCAGTTTTATTTAGTTTTTCCTGTGGCTTTCATTGCTCCAAAGCTTCGCATACTCGTGCATGCCAGGCAAGCGCTGTAACTGCAGAGCCACCGCTCCAGCCCCTGTGTCCAGCTTCCTTTTTTTTTTTTTTTTAAAGAGAGAGGGACAGTGAGAGAGACAGAGAAAGAGAGAAACAACTTTATTTAGTTTTTCACATGGCCTTAGCTGCTCCAACACTCAGTTGTGTATGTGGTGCTGGGGTTTGAACCCGGGTCCTCGTGCTTGCCAGGCAAGTGCCGAAACCACTGAGCCACCACTCCAGCCCCGTGTCCAGCTTCTTTTGCTCAGCATTTTGTTCATGAGATTCCTGTCTTATTTGAGATTTCATTCTCATCTCCGTAGAACATTCCACCGTATGAATACGTGACTAGCCAGCCATTCTGCAGTTGAAGGACCTTTGGATCATTTTCAGGGGGTTTTTGTTGTTGTTGTTGTTTAAGAGAGAGGGAGAAAGAATCAATCTTATTTATATTTCCATCTGGCCTTTGTTTCTCCGACACTTAGTTGTGCACATGGTGCTGGGGTTTGAACCCGGGTCCTGGCACCTGCCAGGCAAGCGCAGTAACCACTGAGCCAGCGCTCCAGCCCCTGGTTTCCAGTTTCTCGGCCGTGATGCTGCTAACAGTGCTGCTATGAACGTTCTAGTGGGGGGCTGACCAGGGAGTGGACGAATGTGTCACATTTTCAGATTGTCAGGAAACTGCCAAATGGCTTTCCAAAGTGATCACGCAGATTTACACTCCTGGTAGCAAGATTATGGCAATGCCTTGCTAAACCACATCCTCAACAGGCCTTCATATTTTATGCCTTTTAGCGATTCTGACAGGCGTATGATTGTTTGTCATTTGCATGGCAGGTAATGAGGTAGGACCTCTAAAGTCCATTTGAATATCTTGTGAAGGACTTGTTCAAATCTTTTCTCCATTTTTCTCCTAGGTTGTTTGTGTTTTTCTTCATTAATTTATAGAACTTTTTATATATTGTAGACACAAGTCCTCCATCAGGTATCTTCTCTCATTCTGTGGGTATGTTTTTACCCTCTCCGTGGGTTCTTTTAATGACCAGAAGTTTTGTTTTGTTTTGTTTTGTTTTGGGGGGATTTAGGGGGGTTGTTTTCGTTTTTGTTTTTTGATAGAAAGAGGGACAGTGAGAAAGAGAGAATCAATTTTATTTAGTTTTTCATGTGGCTTTTGTTGCGCTGACACTTCATTGTGCATGTGGTGCTGGAGTTTGAACCCGCCTCTTTGCGCGTGCCAGGCAAGCACCAAAACTGCCAAGCAACTGCTCCAGCCCTGACCAGAAATTTTTAAGTTTAATATAGTCCAATTTATTCTTTCTTAAAAAATTTTAGGGCTTTTGGTGTCCTGCTTGAGACATTTTCTCATACTCCCACTCACAAAGATGTTTTCCTGGGCAAGTTTTGTTTTGTTTTGACCTTTTTCATTTAGATCTGCAACTTATCTAGAATTGTGTGTGTGGTGTGAAGTAGGGATCCCTTCTTCCTCGTGGGTTTCTAATTGACCTGGGACAGTCTGTCGAAAAGACCATCTCTGCTAGCCCATTGCAGCTGCTATGACAACATACCATAAATTGACATAATTCCATAACCCACAGAAATTTATCTTGCACAGTTGCAGAGGCTGTGAAATCTAGGATCGAGGCACCAGCAGAGTCAGTGTCTGGGGAGGGCCGCTCTGTGGCTCATAGAAGGTACCTTCTTCTTGTGTCCCTCCATGGTGGAAGGGTCCAGCCAGCTCCACCAGGCTTCGTTTATGAGAACACTGATCCCATTTGCTAGGACTCTGCCCTCACAATCTGATCACCTCCCAAAGAGCGCGCCTGTTTTCTTTTTTCTTTTTTTTTCCCCCCTTTGGTACCATGGGTTGAACTCAGAGGCAGTTTTTACTACTGAGCAACATCCCCAGTCCTTTTTTTTTTTTTTTATTTTGAGACAGAATCTCTCTAAGTTGCTGACCTTGAACTTGGGATCAGTCCCCCAGGTCTCTGGGATTACAGGTGTGCACCACCACACCTGTCTCAAAGACCTCACCTCTTAATACCATCTCCTTGCGGGGGGTCAGGATTTCGCCACATGAATTTTGAGGGGACGCAAATGTCCAGACCATAGCACCGTTTCCCTGCTATGCCTCCATCTTGTGAAGCAGGTGTCTGTGTGCGGGGCTCTTTGTTGACCTTTGAGTGATTTACCTGTTCCTTAGGCCAGTACCACCCCATCTTAATTATCAGAGCTTTGTAGAAGACCTTGATATCTGGTAATGAACATTCTGCAGCTTTATTACTCTTTATAATCACCTTGTCTATTTTTTTTTAAAGAGAGAGAGACAGTGAGAAGAGAGAGAAAGAATCAGTTTCATTTAGTTTTTCCTGTGGCTTTTGTTGCTCTGACACTTCATGGTGTATGTAGTGCTGGGATTTGAACCTGCGTCCTCGTACATGCCAAGCAAGCGCTGTAACTGCTGAGCCACTGCTCCAGCCCCCATCTTGCCTCTTTTTTTTTTATTTTTTTTTATTAGAAGTATATAGAGATACAGTTGAGGGGGAAACATTATCAAAACATTAGCAATCAATGGATATAGACTTTGTTATCCGGGGTCATGCCAAAACATGGATGACCACCTTGGGTTTTACCTGTTGCAGTTTCCCCCAGAAGAACTCATGTGTTAAATGGGTAATTTGTGGAGGAATGACATCGGCTTCTGGGATGGTTCCCCCATCTTCCCAATCTCCAGACTCCTATGAGTTCTTCATATACCCTCCCCCCTCCCCATTCCCCTCCCTGCACCTCCAAGTATCCTAGAGAGCCATCCCCCTGTGACTCTGAAAGTCATTCAATTTGAAGTTTTGTTAGGTTAGCCATCAGCCCTAGTGCTTCCTCATATATGCTAGCATCAACAGATGAGAGAAACCATTTGGCCCTTGAGTCTCTGAGATTGGGAGACTTCACTTAG